>JAXIVJ010003122.1:30000-92500 GCA_036785665.1 Chirona hameri
GGTCGATTCCCCGACGGCCGACTGGTCCCCGTATAAGTGTGGTCTGGCGCCTCTATACATTGGAGCAGGATGTGAGTCCCTGAAGGCGATGATGTAGCAGCTGTTGTGACGTCAGACTCCAGTAACAGCAGCTGCTGTGTCCGTCAGACTCGGTTGCGGCCCGGCTGCGCCTGACTGCTGTGAAGCGCCTGAGACGGGCCGGTGACGCGGCGACGGCCGCGCGCCTCCTGCTGCGCGCCCCTGCCTCCTCCGATACAGACACCGTCGACCAGCTCACAGACAGACTGCGGCGGCTGGTCACAAAGCCAACCGAGACCGCCCCGCTCCCCGAGACCAGGCGCGAGGCGGCCAAACTGATCTACAGGTGAGACCAGACGAGAGGCGGCCAAACTGATCTACAGGTGAGACCAGGCGAGAGGCGGCCAAACTGATCTACAGGTGAGATCAGGCGCGAGGCGGCCAAACTGATCTACAGGTGAGACCAGGCGCGAGGCGGCCAAACTGATCTACAGGTGAGATCAGGCGCGAGGCGGCCAAACTGATATACAGGTGAGACCAGGCGCGAGGCGGCCAAACTGATCTACAGGTGAGACCAGGCGAGAGGCGGCCAAACTGATCTACAGGTGAGACCAGACGAGAGGCGGCCAAACTGATCTACAGGTGAGACCAGGCGCGAGGCGGCCAAACTGATCTACAGGTGAAACCAGACGCGAGGCGGCCAAACTGATCTACAGGTGAGATCAGGCGCGAGGCGGCCAAACTGATCTACAGGTGAGACCAGACGAGAGGCGGCCAAACTGATCTACAGGTGAGACCAGGCGCGAGGCGGCCAAACTGATCTACAGGTGAAACCAGACGCGAGGCGGCCAAACTGATCTACAGATGAGACCAGGCGAGAGGCGGCCAAACTGATCTACAGGTGAGACCAGGCGAGAGGCGGCCAAACTGATCTACAGGTGAGACCAGGCGAGAGGCGGCCAAACTGCTGTACAGGTGAAGTTGGGTGCTGGTGGTGCAAAGTTGTTGTACAGGCCAGTTGGAAGTTTGATTTTTGATTGAAACTTGCCGTGATCTGGCAAATTGTCTGACATTATTTGCTCTGATTTGTGCATGATTTGTCATTAGGGTGTGGATCATGCGCGGCACTGTGTCCCGTCTATCTCGTCTGCTTTGACCGTCTGACCTGTGTCTCTAACTTTACAGCTGATGTATTGGCCGTTAACTATTGTGTAATTATAATGTCTGGCAAGCTGGCATCCATATAAGTTGAGTTTCTACTGACCACCGATCTGACATAACCCCCACGGCTGTACACAGTCTGGGCGAGCCGGTGGCGGCGACCGAGGCGCTGCTGGCCACGCCCCCCGCTGACGTCACGTCCCGCACTGACCTGCTATTGGCCCGCTGGCTGGGCGGCGGCCAGGCCTCGGCCGCGCCCGACCCGCACAAGGTGAGGTTCTGAGGGCCGACGCGGCCGGCCCCGAGCCGCGGCTGACACGCTGTGTCGTACATTGAGTGAACACTTTCTGCGCGGTTAGCTGTTGTGGCTGACGCTGGCCGAGTCTGCTTGGTTCGCGCTGACCTAGTCGCCGTTAACCCTATTAGTTCTAGTTACCCGTACTTGCAACGGCAATGTTCCACTATGATGGTCATGTGGCAAACTTGGCTCGCTGCCGCTGCCGCTGCCGACTGACCCTGACCTGACCTGACATGTCCTGGGCTGGTAGGTGGAGCAGTACTTGTCGGCGGTGCCGGCCGGTGACCTGGGTCAGGTCAACAGTCACGTGGTGCCTGCTGCTGACCTCCAGGTGAGCTGTCTCGTGTTGTCTGCTGACCTCGGCTGGCTGAGGCCGGCGGCGGCTCTACAGTGGGTGTTTGTACTCGGGGTCTTATAACGAGTGAAGAGTGGGCTGTGTCAAACTAATGATGATAGTTGCTGAAAATAGCAATACAATGCCTATAAATTGTCTGCCACCAAAGATGGCTGAATTAATTGTTCACTTGCCACGGAGTTTGTATTAATTAAACTGAACAGTGTATTGTGTTGAGAAAATCAAAGTTGGGACATTACTGTCCTGTCCTGTCCTGTCCTGTCCTGTCCTGTCCTGTCCTGTCCTGTCCTGTCCTGTCCTGTCCTGTCCTGTCCTGTCCTGCCCTGCCCTGCCCCGTGACCTGTGACCTATGCCCTGTTCCCTGCGACATGTGACCTGCACCTTGTGACCTGCACCTTGTGACCTGTGACCTGTGGCCTATGGCCTATTCCCTGTGACCTGTGACCTGTGACCTGTGACCTGTGACCTGTGACCTGTGTCCTGTTCCCTGTGCCCTGTTCCCTGTTCCCTGTTACCTGTGTCCTGTTCCCTGTGACCTGTTCCCTGTTCCCTGTTACCTGTGTCCTGTTCCCTGTGACCTGTTCCCTGTGACCTGTTCCCTGTGACCTGTGGGTGTCCCCTGACGTCTGTGTGTCTGCCTCCCCGTCAGGTCGGTCGTCTGCTGGAGGCGGCGGTACAGCGCTGTCCGGAGGACGGCAAGGCCTGGTTCCTGCTGGCCGACTGGTGCTACACCTGGGGCAAACAGGCCGTCACAGAATCACAGTATGTACCGGCAGTGGTGTCAGCTGTGCATATTATCACTGCCTACACAGTTCAGACCTGAACTGTATACATATATTGTGTAGGAGCCGGTCGCCGGTCGGGGAAAAGACTGCCAAAGATCGACTTGATCCAAAGACCTCCCGTACCAAGCGTGGACGCGTTTGCCAGCTGCACCACGGCGTGGCAAAACACCGTGTGATGATGCGCCGTGTTTGCCTGGTGTTGGCCGCCTCTGTCTCCGTGTCTGAGTTGCCCCTGCCACTGCTGTCCCTGTACTGCCAGGCTGTGACAGCATTGCAATACCCTGGCAGCATTACAATACCATGTGACAGCATTACAATACCATGGCAGCATTACAATAACATGTGACAGCATTACAATACCCTGACAGCATTGCAATACCATGTGACAGTATTACACTATCATGTGACAGCAATACACTACCCCGTGACAGCATTACAATACAATGTGACAGCATTACAATACTCTGACAGCATTAAAATACTCTGACAGCATTACAATACCATGTGACAGCATTACAATACCATGTGACAGCATTACACTACCATGTGGCATCATTGCAATACCCTGACAGCATTGCAATACCCTGACAGCATTACAATACTCTGACAGCATTACAATACCATGTGACAGCATTACACTACCCTGTGACAGCATTACAATACCCTGGCATCATTGCAATACCATGTGACAGCATTACAATACCCTGACATCATTACAATGCCTGGACAGCATTGCAATACCTTGTGACAGCATTACAATACCATGTGACAACATTACAATACCATGTGGCAGCATTACAATACTATGTGACAACATTACAATACCCCGTGACAGCATTACAATACCCCGTGACAGCATTACAATACCCCGTGACAGCATTACAATACCCCGACACACAGGAGCCGCAGTGCCGACCAGCTGGAGGAGGGCAGCCGCGCGGCGGTGGCGGCGCTGCTGCCGGAGGCTCCTCCTGAACTGGTGACGCGCGTCACCGACATCGTGGAGCGGAGCCACGTGCCGGCCGATAATCAGGACCAGGACAACGATATCGAGGTGAGGGGGAGGGGCGCCACGTCTATCGAGGTGAGGGGGCGCCACGTCGTGGAGCGGAGCCACGTGCCGGCCGATAACCAGGACCAGGACAACGATATCGAGGTGAGGGGGGGCGCTGACGGGGGATCCGGGGGGAGCCATGTGCCGGCCGATAACCAGGACCAGGACAACGATATCGAGGTGAGGGGGGGGGGCGGCGATGACGGGAGATCCGGGGGGAGCCACGTGCCGGCCGATAACCAGGACCAGGACAACGATATCGAGGTGAGGGGGGGGCGGCGATGACGGGAGATCCGGGGGGAGCCATGTGCCGGCCGATAACCAGGACCAGGACAACGATATCGAGGTGAGGGGGGGGGCGCCACGTGTGGAGCGGAGCCATGTGCCGGCCGATAACCAGGACCAGGACAACGATATCGAGGTGAGGGGGGGGGGGGGCGCCACTTCGTGGAGCGGAGCCATGTGCCGGCCAATAACCAGGACCAGGACAACGATATCGAGGTGAGGGGGAGGGGCGCCACGTCGTGGAGCGGAGCCACGTCGTGGAGCGGAGCCACGTGCCGGCCGATAACCAGGACCTGGACAACGATATCGAGGTGAGGGGGAGGGGCGCCACGTCGTGGAGCGGAGCCACGTGCCGGCCGATAACCAGGACCTGGACAACGATATCGAGGTGAGGGGGAGGGGCGCCACGTCGTGGAGCGGAGCCACGTGCCGGCCGATAACCAGGACCTGGACAACGATATCGAGGTGAGGGGGAGGGGCGCCACGTCGTGGAGCGAAGCCACGTGCCGGCCGATAACCAGGACCTGGACAACGATATCGAGGTGAGGGGAGGGGCGCCACGTCGTGGAGCGGAGCCACGTGCCGGCCGATAACCAGGACCTGGACAACGATATCGAGGTGAGGGGGAGGGGCGCCACGTCGTGGAGCGGAGCCACGTGCCGGCCGATAACCAGGACCTGGACAACGATATCGAGGTGAGGGGAGGGGCGCCACGTCTATCGGGGTGAGGGGGGCGCCACGTCGTGGAGCGGAGCCACGTGCCGGCCGATAACCAGGACCTGGACAACGATATCGAGGTGAGGGGGCGCCACGTCTATCGAGGTGAGGGGGGCGCCACGTCGTGGAGCGGAGCCATGTGCCGGCCGATAACCAGGACCAGGACAACGATATCGAGGTGAGGGGGAGGGGCGCCACGTCGTGGAGCGGAGCCATGTGCCGGCCGATAACCAGGACCAGGACAACGACATCGAGGTGAGGGGGAGGGGCGCCACGTCTATCGAGGTGAGGGGGGCGCCACGTCGTGGAGCGGAGCCACGTGCCGGCCGATAACCAGGACCAGGACAATGATATCGAGGTGAGGGGGGGGGCGCCACGTCGTGGAGCGGAGCCATGTGCCGGCCGATAACCAGGACCAGGACAACGATATCGAGGTGAGGGGGGGGGGCGCCACGTCGTGGAGCGGAGCCATGTGCCGGCCGATAACCAGGACCAGGACAACGATATCGAGGTGAGGGGGGGGGGGGGCGGCGATGACGGGAGATCCGGGGGGAGCCACGTGCCGGCCGATAACCAGGACCAGGACAACGATATCGAGGTGAGGGGGAGGGGCGCCACGTCGTGGAGCGGAGCCACGTGCCGGCCGATAACCAGGACCTGGACAACGATATCGAGGTGAGGGGGGCGCCACGTCGTGGAGCGGAGCCATGTGCCGGCCGATAACCAGGACCAGGACAACGATATCGAGGTGAGGGGGAGGGGCGCCACGTCGTGGAGCGGAGCCACGTGCCGGCCGATAACCAGGACCTGGACAACGACATCGAGGTGAGGGGGAGGGGCGCCACGTCTATCGAGGTGAGGGGGGCGCCACGGCGTGGAGCGGAGCCACGTGCCGGCCGATAACCAGGACCTGGACAACGATATCGAGGTGAGGGGGGCGCCACGTCTATCGAGGTGAGGGGGGGGCGCCACGTCGTGGAGCGGAGCCACGTGCCGGCCGATAACCAGGACCAGGACAACGATATCGAGGTGAGGGGGAGGGGCGCCACGTCGTGGAGCGGAGCCACGTGCCGGCCGATAACCAGGACCTGGACAACGATATCGAGGTGAGGGGAGGGGCGCCACGTCTATCGAGGTGAGGGGGGGCGCCACGGCGTGGAGCGGAGCCACGTGCCGGCCGATAACCAGGACCAGGACAACGATATCGAGGTGAGGGGGGCGCCACGTCTATCGAGGTGAGGGGGGCGCCACGTCGTGGAGCGGAGCCACGTGCCGGCCGATAACCAGGACCAGGACAACGATATCGAGGTGAGGGGGGGGGGGCGCCACGTCGTGGAGCGGAGCCATGTGCCGGCCGATCACCAGGACCACGACAACGATATCGAGGTGAGGGGGGGGGGCGCCACGTCGTGGAGCGGAGCCATGTGCCGGCCGATAACCAGGACCAGGACAATGATATCGAGGTGAGGGGGCGCCACGTCGTGGAGCGGAGCCACGTGCCGGCCGTTAACCAGGACAACGATATCGAGGTGAGGGGGGGCGGCGCCACGTGTGGAGCGGAGCCACGTGCCGGCCGATGACCAGGACCAGGACAACGATATCGAGGTGAGGGGGCACGTCGTGGAGCGGAGCCACGTGCCGGCCGATAACCAGGACCAGGACAACGATATCGAGGTGAGGGGGAGGGGCGCCACGTCTATCGAGGTGAGGGGGGCGCCACGTCGTGGAGCGGAGCCATGTGCCGGCCGATAACCAGGACCAGGACAACGATATCGAGGTGAGGGGGGGCGCCACGTCGTGGAGCGGAGCCATGTGCCGGCCGATAACCAGGACCAGGACAACGATATCGAGGTGAGGGGGGGGGGGGGCGCCACGTCGTGGAGCGGAGCCATGTGCCGGCCGATAACCAGGACCAGGACAACGATATCGAGGTGAGGGGGGGGGGCTGACGGGGGATCCGGGGGGGGGGGGTGATAGGCGGGCTGCAGCTGCCTCTCATTCAATATTCAGAGAATCGTGACGGCTCGGGTGGCGTATTTTTAGACAGCATTCCTTTATGCGTTTGTCAAGCGTTGTTGCTTGCTTATGAGTGCTGAGATTCGCTCGAGTGGTAGGACTTCTGGGCTTCGGTAGTAATTCTTGTTAAAGGGACTGTACCACCTTCCCAAAAATGGTAAAATGTACGCCGCTTGTGGTGCAAAATATGAAGTAATTGCTGCCGAACACGATTATGACATTTGTTTCTCGCAAGCAGTGCTCAATTGAATAAAAAGTTAAGTCTTAATATTTGGGTTAATGACGTCATATTGAGCTCTAGAGAGCTACACAGAAATCCTGTACGCTGTCAAAGTATGGGCACAATTATTTCGAGACAATTCTGGCGCTTTGAATACAAAACAAACCAATTACCAAACCATTGAAACGTAGCAAATATCTCCAAGGTTCACCTTAAAACAAGTAGACTATCATTACCAGTTGGGTAAAGAGAGACGACGCTGTCGGTTTAGAGGCCCTATTCAAATACACATGGACCTTATTTTTTACAGATGTCAAAATCAAACTCGAATATCTTTTTGATTAGATCATTGTGGTTGTTTTAACTGCTACCATACTTAATTGCAATGCCAAGCCATCAAAATGGCTATCTTAACTCAAATATAATGTTAAGGTGGGATAGTCCCTTTAAGCCATGTTTGGTGCCCAAACACTTCCGTTGCTTTCGTTGCTACCACTCATGACTGTCTGACCACATAGGCGGAGGACGGTGAATGTGTATCGACCCGCCGTGTCGTCTTGTGTCCTGTGGGTGTCATGGGTGTGTCCTGTGTGTGTCCTGTGTGTGTCCGGCAGGAGGACATGGTGTCGTCAGCGGCCGCCGTGTCATCTTGTGTCATCCTGTGTGTGTGTGTGTGTGTGTCCGGCAGGAGGACATGGTCTCGTCAGCGGCCCGCTGTGTCATCTTGTGTCCTGTGTGTGTCCTGTGTGTGTCCTGCGTGTGTCCTGTGTGTCCGGCAGGAGGACATGGTGTCGTCAGCGGCCCGCCGTGTCATCGTGTGTCCTGTGTGTGTCCTGTGTGTGTCCTGTGTGTCCTGTGTGTGTCCGGCAGGAGGACATGGTCTCGTCAGCGGCCTGCCGTGTCATCTTGTGTCCGGCAGGAGGACATGGTCTCGTCAGCGGCCCGCCGTGTCATCTTGTGTCCTTTGTGTGTCCTGCGTGTCCGGCAGGAGGACATGGTCTCGTCAGCGGCCCGCCGTGTCATCTTGTGTCCTGTGTGTGTCCTGTGTGTGTCCTGTGTGTGTCCTGTGTGTGTCCTGTGTGTGTCATGTGTGTGTCCTGTGTGTCCGGCAGGAGGACATGGTCTCGTCAGCGGCCCGCCATGTCATCTTGTGTCCTGTGTGTGTCCTGTGTGTGTGTCCTGTGTGTGTCCTGTGTGTGTCCTGTATGTGTCCGGCAGGAGGACATGGTCTCGTCAGCGGCCCGCCGTGTCATCGTGTGTCCTGTGGGTGGCCTGTGTGTGTCCTATGTGTGTCCTGTGTGTGTCCTGCGTGTGTCTTGCGTGTGTCCTGTGTCCGGCAGGAGGACATGGTGTCGTCAGCGGCCCGCCGTGTCATCTTGTGTCCTGTCTGTGTCCTGCGTGTGTCCTGTGTGTGTCCGGCAGGAGGATATGGTCTCGTCAGCGGCCTGCCGTGTCATCTTGTGTCCTGTGTGTGTCCTGTGTGTCCTGTGGGTGTCCTGTGTGTGTCCTGTGTGTGTCCGGCAGGAGGACATGGTCTCGTCAGCGGCCCGCCGTGTCATCGTGTGTCCTGTGTGTGTCCTGGGTGTGTCCGACAGGAGGACATGGTCTCGTCAGCGGCCTGCCGTGTCATCTTGTGTCCTGTGTGTGTCCGGCAGGAGGACATGGTCTCGGCAGCGGCCCGCCGTGTCATCTTGTGTCCTGTGTGTGTCCTGTGTGTGTCCGGCAGGAGGACATGGTCTCGTCAGCTGCCCGCCGTGTCATCTTGTGTCCTGTGTGTGTCCTGTATGTGTCATGTGTGTGTCCTGCGTGTGTCCTGTGTGTCCGGCAGGAGGACATGGTCTCGTCAGCGGCCCGCCGTGTCATCTTGTGTCCTGTGTGTGTCCTGTGTGTGTCTGGCAGGAGGACATGGTCTCGTCAGCGGCCCGCCGTGTGATCTTGTGTCCTGTGTGTGTCCTGTGTGTGTCCGGCAGGAGGACATGGTCTCGTCAGCGGCCCGCCGTGTCATCTTGTGTCCTGTGTGTCCTGTGTGTCCGGCAGGAGGACATGGTCTCGTCAGGGGCCCGCCGTGTCATCTTGTGTCCTGTGTGTGTCCTGTGTGTGTCCGGCAGGAGGACATGGTCTCGCCAGCGGCCCGCCGTGTCATCTTGTGTCCTGTGTGTCCGGCAGGAGGACATGGTCTCGTCAGCGGCCCGCCGTGTCATCTTGTGTCCTGTGTGTGTCCGGCAGGAGGACATGGTATCGTCAGCGGCCCGCCGTGTCATCTTGTGTCCTGTGTGTGTCCTGTGTGTGTCCGGCAGGAGGACATGGTCTCGTCTGCGGCCTGGGCGCGGGCCCAGCTGTCAGCGGTGGCGCCCTCCGCAGACAGTGTGGAGCGTCTGCTGGAGCTGTGGCGGGCCGCCCAGCGCCGGGTGTACGGCCACCTGGGACTGGCCGCCGCCGGCTACCTCCGCTTCCTCAGACTACAGCAGGTCAGCACTCGGTCAGGTCACTGGGTAATGCAGGCCTCTGAACTGCTGACGTGTTTGTAAAATATAACACCCGGGTGGCGTCAGCATTGGGAACTCGGCACTTGGATTTATTGTACAGTGTTTCACTTCGGGATGCTTATATGTTATCTGTTATGGTTGGGAATACAAATTATGACGTAGATAGGAGCTAGAATTTCCACTATTCACCGTGTACTAAAGGTACTGCGCTTGGCTCACCTTTCTGCACATTCTCATGCGGATGCGGATTCTGGGGGGGGGGGGCATTCTGAGGGTAAGTGGGATTTACACTGGTTGGGTACATTTCAAGCCTGGTGTGATTGCTGGCTGCTGCCGATGTCGGTCCTCGCTGCCGTCGTCGCTGCCGTCGTCGCTGCAGTCGCTGCTGTTTCCTCTGTACAGCAGATACCCACACGTTACCGGTGGTGCCATCTGTCGCAGGGTTCGGACAGTTCAGGTTGCGAACGCAGCACACTGGCGGCGCTGCGTCTGCTGCGGCTGATTGTGAAACACGCGGCTGAGCTGCGGGAGCAGCTGATGGAGGGCCTGGCCGACACGCCGGCCCGGCCGTGGAAGGCCATCATACCGCAGGTGAGTCCGAGTCACACCCGGGTCACACCCGAGTCGCACCTGAGTCACACCCGAGTCACTCAAGTCACACCCGGGAGTCACACCCGGGAGTCACACCCGAGTCACACCCGTGAGTCACACCTGCGAGTCACACCCGAGTCACACTTGAGTCTCACCCGGGACACACGGAAGTCACGCCGGAGAGTCGCACCCGAGAGTCGCACCCGGGTCACACCCGAAAGTCACACATGAGTCACACGAGTCACACCCGGGAGTCGCACCCAAGTCACACCCGGGTCACACCTGAGTCACACCTGCGTCACCCGAGAGTCACACCCGAGAGTCACACCCGAGAGTCACACCCGAGAGTCACACCCGGGAGTCACACCCGGGAGTCACACCCGGGAGTCGCACCCAAGTCACACCCGAGTCACACCTGAGTCACACCTGAGTCACACCTGAGTCACACCTGAGTCACACCTGAGTCACACCTGAGTCACACCTGAGTCACACCTGAGTCACACCTGAGTCACACCTGAGTCACACCCGCGTCACCCCTGAGTCACACCCGAGAGTCACACCCGGGAGTCACACCCAAGTCACACCCGAGTCACACCCGAGTCACACCCGAGTCACACCTGAGTCACACCCGCGTTACCCCTGAGTCACACCCGAGAGTCACACCCGAGAGTCACACCCGAGAGTCACACCCGAGAGTCACACCCGAGAGTCACACCCGAGAGTCACACCCGAGAGTCACACCCGAGAGTCACACCCCTGAGTCACACCCGAGAGTCACACCCGAGAGTCACACCCGGGAGTCACACCCGGGAGTCGCACCCGGGAGTCGCACCCAAGTCACACCCGGGTCACACCCGAGTCACACCTGAGTCACACCCAAGTCACCCCTGAGTCACACCCGCGTCACACCAAAGTCACACCCGGGAGTCGCACCCGAGTCTCACCCGAGTCTCACCCGAGTCTCACCCGAGCAGTGTCCTAACACTGAGAAATTTGGGTTGAAAACGATACCCTGTGGATACTATTTTTCACTTTTTTCCCCAGAGTTTTACTGTGAATTTTCCACTCCTTATTATAAAATGTATTGGATAATTGGAACCCTGATACTGATTTATGGATGTAATGATAGGCACAGCCTGTGGAGGGAAAGACATGTAATAATTGGCACAAGTAATAACTTTTTGGTAAGCGGGTAATTGGGTATTGATACAGCTGAGTACATATGTTTTTGGGTTGTATTTTCCACTTTTTATGCTGATTTTGTTGCCAGAATCTTCCACTCTGCACCCCAGCTCCAAAGCGATCCTAAGACCCTGCACCGAGTCACACCCAGGAGTCATGTGAAGGCATCATCGACTGTGTCAGCCCAATCTGACGCCCCGTCCCGTGCCGTCTCTGTACACAGCTGTTCTCCCGGCTGGACCACCCGGAGTCCTATGTCCTCTCTGTGATAGACAGCCTCCTCTGCTGACGTCACGTCTCTGTACACAGCTGTTCTTCCGGCTGGCCCACCCGGAGTCCTATATCCTCTCTGTGATAGACAGCCTCCTCTGCTCTGCTGATGTCCCGTCTCTGTACACAGCTGTTCTCCCGGCTGGACCACCCGGAGTCCTATGTCCTCTCTGTGATAGACAGCCTCCTCTGCTCTGCTGACGTCCCGTCTCTGTACACAGCTGTTCTCCCGGCTGGACCACCCGGAGTCCTATGTCCTCTCTGTGATAGACAGCCTCCTCTGCTGACGTCACGTCTCTGTACACAGCTGTTCTCCCGGCTGGACCACCCGGAGTCCTATGTCCTCTCTGTGATAGACAGCCTCCTCTACTCTACTGACGTCCCGTCTCTGTACACAGCTGTTCTCCCGGCTGGACCACCCGGAGTCCTATGTCCTCTCTGTGATAGACAGCCTCCTCTACTGACGTCCCGTCTCTGTACACAGCTGTTCTCCCGGCTGGACCACCCGGAGTCCTATGTCCTCTCTGTGATAGACAGCCTCCTCTACTCTGCTGACGTCCCGTCTCTGTACACAGTTGTTCTCCCGGCTGGACCACCCGGAGTCCTATGTCCTCTCTGTGATAGACAGCCTCCTCTACTCTACTGACGTCCCGTCTCTGTACACAGCTGTTCTCCCGGCTGGACCACCCGGAGTCCTATGTCCTCTCTGTGATAGACAGCCTCCTCTACTCTACTGACGTCCCGTCTCTGTACACAGCTGTTCTCCCGGCTGGACCACCCGGAGTCCTATGTCCTCTCTGTGATAGCCAGCCTCCTCTACTCTGCTGACGTCCCGTCTCTGTACACAGCTGTTCTCCCGGCTGGACCACCCGGAGTCCTATGTCCTCTCTGTGATAGACAGCCTCCTCTACTCTACTGACTAGTGCTTCTCTGTACACAGCTGTTCTCCCGGCTGGACCACCCGGAGTCCTATGTCCGCTCGGCCATCGGCAGCCTGCTCTGCGCCGTGGCGGATGACGACCCGCAGCTGATCGTCTTCCCGGCCGTGGTGGGCAGCGACACCTGCCGAGCAGAGTCAGAAACAGGTAACCAGTGACACCTGTCGGACGGCGCCAGAAACAGGTAACCAGTGACACCTGTCGGACGGCGCCAGAAACAGGTAACCAGCGACACCTGCCGGACGGCGCCAGAAACAGGTAACCAGTGACACCTGTCGGACGGCGCCAGAAACAGGTAACCAGTGACACCTGTCGGACGGCGCCAGAAACAGGTAACCAGTGACACCTGTCGGACGACGCCAGAAACAGGTAACCAGTGACACCTGTCGGACGGCGCCAGAAACAGGTAACCAGTGACACCTGTCGGACGGCGCCAGAAACAGGTAACCAGCGACACCTGCCGGACGGCGCCAGAAACAGGTAACCAGCGACACCTGTCGGACGACGCCAGAAACAGGTAACCAGTGACACCTGTCGGACGGCGCCAGAAACAGGTAACCAGTGACACCTGTCGGACGGCGCCAGAAACAGGTAACCAGCGACACCTGCCGGACGGCGCCAGAAACAGGTACTGCCGGGATGCTGCGCGACACGCTAATTTTCTTCCGTGGTTTCCCGCTTTGAGAACTGAAGTCTGATTGTCGTGACCTACTTACGTGCTGGCGGTGCATGGCCTACGTCTCATGATCACGCAGCCTGGCCCGCCCTCTTCTGCGTTTATAATGATAACAGTCTGCGTGGCAGCTGTGGCGTTCGTGGCAGTTGGCTGCTGTGCTGTGTATTGAGTATTGACTGTGTGTGATGTGTATTGACTGCGTGACTGCGTGACTGCGTGTCTGCGTGTCAGCTGTGGCGTTCGTGGCAGTTGGTTGCTGTGCTGTGCATTGAGTATTGACTGTGTGTGATGTGTATTGACTGTGTGTGATGTGTATTGACTGCGTGACTGCGTGACTGCGTGACTGCGTGACTGCGTGACTGCGTGACTGCGTGACTGCGTGACTGCGTGACTGCGTGACTGCGTGTCTGCGTGTCAGCTGTGGCGTTCGTGGCAGTTGGCTGCTGTGCTGTGTATTGAGTATTGACTGCGTGTGCTGTGCTGTATATTGACTGCGTGTCTGTGTGGCAGCTGTGGCGTTCGTGGCAGTTGGTTGCCGTGCGGTATTGCTCGGTATTGGCAGGTAGTACTCCGTATTGACTGTGTGTGCTGTGTATGTCACAGAGGAGGAGGAGGAGGTGGCGGAAGACAGCGCTGTGGACCCGGAGATGGCTCGTCGAGCAGACAGCTACTCTGCTCTGGTGGGCACACTACGCAAACGGGTCAGTTGTCAACCGCAGTACAATCAGTATATACACTACCGGTATTAGTGAGCAAAACGGGTCAGTTGTCAACCGCAGTACAATCAGTATATACACTACCGGTAGTAGTGAGCAAAACGGGTCAGTTGTCAACCGCAGTACAATCAGTATATACACTACCGGTAGTAGTGAGCAAAACGAGGTGGAGAGTATTCACACTTGACAATTGTGTCAAGGTCCCATCTTGCAAGAGAACCTCTTAATTCTTACAGACACTGTGCGACTGATGGTAGCTCTTCCGTGGATCTCAGAGCCCGCATGTGACACCATGTGACCGTGTCTTCCCCCACCATACAGACCCCGGAGGCTATCAGTGACGTCACGGTGCTGGTGCGCGAGCTGTTCTGTGGTGACACCCTCCCTTACCATACAGACTCCGGCGGCTATCAGTGACGTCACAGTGCTGGTGCGCGAGCTGTTCTGTGGTGACACCCTCCCTCACCATACAGACTCCGGCGGCTATCAGTGACGTCACGTCACAGTGCTGGTGCGCGAGCTGTTCTGTGGTGACACCCTCCCTCACCATACAGACTCCTGCGGCTATCAGTGACGTCACGGTGCTAGTGCGCGAGCTGTTCTCTGGTAACACCCTCCCTTACCATACAGACCCCGGAGGCTATCAGCGACGTCACGGTGCTGGTGCGCGAGCTGCGACGCGTCACGCTGCTCTGGGACGAGCTGTGGGCGGGCGCGCTGTCCCAGCACCAGGCAGAGGCCGGCCGCCGGCTGGTGGCGCTGGCCGCCGAGCTGCAGAAGGTGGCCGAGCGGGAGACGCTGACGGAGCAGGAGAGGACGGCCATCGCCACAGACAAATACAGCATCGCCGTCAGACCGGTGAGGGGAGGGGAGGAGAGAGGAGGGGAGCGGGAGACGCCGACGGAGCAGGAGAGGACGGCCATCGCCACAGACAAATACAGCATCGCCGTCAGACCGGTGAGGGGAGGGGAGGAGAGAGGAGGGGAGCGAGGGAGCGGGAGACGCTGACGGAGCAGGAGAGGACGGCCATCGCCACAGACAAATACAGCATTGCCGTCAGACCGGTGAGGGGAGGGGAGGAGAGAGGAGGGGAGCGAGGGAGCGGGAGACGCTGACGGAGCAGGAGAGGACGGCCATCGCCACAGACAAATACAGCATCGCCGTCAGACCGGTGAGGGGAGGGGAGGAGAGAGGAGGGGAGCGAGGGAGCGGGGGAGCGGGAGACGCTGACGGAGCAGGAGAGGACGGCCATCGCCACAGACAAGTACAGCATCGCCGTCAGACCGGTGAGGGGAGGGGAGCGGGGGAGCGGGAGACGCTGACGGAGCAGGAGAGGACGGCCATCGCCACAGACAAATACAGCATCGCTGTCAGACCGGTGAGGGGAGGGGAGGAGAGAGGAGGGGAGCGGGGGAGCGGGAGACGCTGACGGAGCAGGAGAGGACGGCCATCGCCACAGACAAATACAGCATCGCCGTCAGACCGGTGAGGGGAGGGGAGGAGAGAGGAGGGGAGCGGGAGACGCTGACGGAGCAGGAGAGGACGGCCATCGCCACAGACAAATACAGCATTGCCGTCAGACCGGTGAGGGGAGGGGAGGAGAGAGGAGGGGAGCGAGGCAGCGGGGGAGCGGGAGACGCTGACGGAGCAGGAGAGGACGGCCATCGCCACAGACAAATACAGCATTGCCGTCAGACCGGTGAGGGGAGGGGAGGAGAGAGGAGGGGAGCGGGAGACGCTGACGGAGCAGGAGAGGACGGCCATCGCCACAGACAAATACAGCATCGCCGTCAGACCGGTGAGGGGAGGGGAGGAGAGAGGAGGGGAGCGGGAGACGCTGACGGAGCAGGAGAGGACGGCCATCGCCACAGACAAATACAGCATCGCCGTCAGACCGGTGAGGGGGGAGGAGAGAGGAGGGGAGCGAGGGAGCGGGAGACGCTGACGGAGCAGGAGAAGACGGCCATCGCCACATACAAATACAGCATCGCCGTCAGACCGGTGAGGGGAGGGGAGGAGAGAGGAGGGGAGCGAGGGAGCGGGGGAGCGGGGGAGCGGGGGAGCGAGGGAGCGGGGGAGCGGGGGAGCGGGAGACGCTGACGGAGCAGGAGAGGACGGCCATCTCCACAGACAAATACAGCATTGCCGTCAGACCGGTGAGGGGAGGGGAGGAGAGAGGAGGGGAGCGAGGGAGCGGGAGACGCTGACGGAGCAGGAGAGGACGGCCATCGCCACAGACAAATACAGCATCGCCGTCAGACCGGTGAGGGAAGGGGAGCGGGGCGGCGAGGCAGCGGGACAGCGAGACAGCGAGGGAGCGAGGGAGCGAGGGAGCGAGGGAGCGAGGGAGCGAGGGAGCGAGGGAGCGGGGGAGCGAGGAGGCGAGGGAGCGGGGGAGCGAGGAGGCGATGGAGCGGGGTTGAGGCAGCGAGGGAGCGAGACAGCGAGGGAGCGAGGGAGCGAGGGAGCGAGACAGCGAGACAGCGAGGGAGTGAGGGAGCGAGACAGCGAGGGAGTGAGGCAGCGAGGGAGCTCCCTCACTCCCTCACCTCCTGAGGGAGTGAGGGAGCTCCCTGAGGAGGTGAGAATACCTCCTGAGGGATGGTATTGGCAGGAGGGGAAGGAGAGGACCGGTCTGACAGTGATAAGAGGATAAATTCCGGAGGATCGTCTCAGAGTTACGTACGACACGCTGTGACGTGTTTTATGTCGCTTCACTGAAGTTGGAAGTATGGTGACGTCTTGCTTCGCAAGCTGCATGCCAAGCAGTTCGGCTATGCTGTGTTAGTGGTGGCTTCTGACGAAGCTTTCCTTGGTTTATTGCGAGACATGTTGCTGGTGTTTGGAGAAGCTTTCCAGCTGCTGATATGACGTCCATTGTGCAGATTGTGTACGTGCTGGAGAAGATCCACGCCATCACCTCCGTTCCCCCGGAGACGCCGCACGAGGAGGCCTTCCAGAAACTGTACCGTGAGTACTGTATAAACGCTCGTCGGGAGAGTATAATATCCCCCTGTGTGACACCGTGCTTTGGTTCTCACCGACTGTGTGTAAGCGACTGGCGACTGACCTTTGGTCCTCACCGACTGTGTGTTAGCGACTGGCGACTGACCTTTGGTCCTCACCGACTGTGTGTAAGCGACTGGCGACTGACCTTTGGTCCTCACCGACTGTGTGTTAGCGACTGGCGACTGACCTTTGGTCCTCACCGACTGTGTGTAAGCGACTGGCGACTGACCTTTGGTCCTCACCGACTGTGTGTAAGCGACTGGCGACTGACCTTTGGTTCTCACCGACTGTGTGTAAGCGACTGGCGACTGACCTTTGGTTCTCACCGACTGTGTGTAAGTGACTGGCGACTGACTGCTACCAGGGAGTCGGTACAAGTTCAGCGTGTCAGTGGCCGGCCAATGTGCGGTATGTGCAGTACGCCGACACGTCACTAAACGTCAGGGTCTTAACAACCTGCCCTCGATCAACTGACGGGAGCTTGTGAGGTACTGTTCCGAAGTACTGTGGACGTTTGTTAAGCCTTTGGAATACAAGATGAGATGTTTGTGTGCGCTTGTTCACTGATTGCTTCATAGCGATACACCAGCAGCTGATTGCGCCACGAGTGTGGACTGGCCAATGGCCATAGGATGTCGTTGCAGCTGACGTTGCTGTTTGGTGATCCTGACCGTGCCGCTTACTGTGGACAGAGCGAGACATCGAGGCAGCTCTGGCCGAGCTGCGGCAGCCCTCGGAGCTGTGGTCGCCCCGCACCGCCTGGGAGCCGTTCCGCCGCCTGGCCGCAGCCCTGCAGCAGCGGCTGTCTGGCCGAGCAGCGCAAACTCTCAGCCTGCCCAGCATCTCACCCGTACTGGCAGGTAGGACTCTCACCCGTACTGTAGGACTCAGCCTGCCCAGCATCTCACCCATACTGGCAGGTAGGACTCTCACCCGCACTGTAGGACTCAGCCTGCCCAGCATCTCACCCGTACTGGCAGGTAGGGCTCAGCCTGCCCAGCATCTCACCCGTACTGGCAGGTAGGACTCTCACCCGTACTGTAGGACTCAGCCTTCCCAGCATCTCACCCGTACTGGCAGGTAGGGCTCAGCCTGCCCAGCATCTCACCCGTACTGGCAGGTAGAACTCAGCCTGCCCAGCATCTCACCCGTACTGGCAGGTAGGGCTCAGCCTGCCCAGCATCTCACCCGTACTGGCAGGTAGGACTCTCACCCGTACTGTAGGACTCAGCCTTCCCAGCATCTCACCCGTACTGGCAGGTAGGGCTCAGCCTGCCCAGCATCTCACCCGTACTGGCAGGTAGAACTCAGCCTGTCCAGCATCTCACCCGTACTGGCAGGTAGGACTCTCACCCGTACTGTAGGACTCAGCCTTCCCAGCATCTCACCCGTACTGGCAGGTAGGGCTCAGCCTGCCCAGCATCTCACCCGTACTGGCAGGTAGAACTCAGCCTGCCCAGCATCTCACCCGTGCTGGCAGGTAGGACTCTCACCCGTGCTGTAGGGCTCAGCCTGCCCAGCATCTCACCCGTACTGGCAGGTAGGACTCTCACCCGTACTGTAGGACTCAGCCTGCCCAGCATCTCACCCGTACTGGCAGGTAGGACTCAGCCTGCCCAGCATCTCACCCGTACTGGCAGGTAGGACTCTCACCCGCACTGTAGGACTCAGCCTGCCCAGCATCTCACCCGTACTGGCAGGTAGGACTCTCACCCGTACTGTAGGACTCAGCCTGCCCAGCATCTCACCCGTACTGGCAGGTAGGGCTCAGCCTGCCCAGCATCTCACCCGTACTGGCAGGTAGAACTCAGCCTGCCCAGCATCTCACCCGTACTGGCAGGTAGGGCTCAGCCTGCCCAGCATCTCACCCGTACTGGCAGGTAGGACTCAGCCTGCCCAGCATCTCACCCGTACTGGCAGGTAGGACTCTCACCCGCACTGTAGGACTCAGCCTGCCCAGCATCTCACCCGTACTGGCAGGTAGGACTCTCACCCGTACTGTAGGACTCAGCCTGCCCAGCATCTCACCCGTACTGGCAGGTAGGGCTCAGCCTGCCCAGCATCTCACCCGTACTGGCAGGTAGGACTCTCACCCGTACTGTAGGGCTCAGCCTGCCCAGCATCTCACCCGTACTGGCAGGTAGAACTCAGCCTGCCGAGCATCTCACCCGTACTGGCAGGTAGGACTCTCACCCGTACTGTAGGACTCAGCCTGCCCAGCATCTCACCCGTACTGGCAGGTAGGGCTCAGCCTGCCCAGCATCTCACCCGTACTGGCAGGTAGAACTCAGCCTGCCCAGCATCTCACCCGTACTGGCAGGTAGGGCTCAGCCTGCCCAGCATCTCACCCGTACTGGCAGGTAGGACTCTCACCCGTACTGTAGGTCCCTGTCCAGCATCTCACCCGTACTGGCGGGTAGGAGTGTCACCTCTCACCCGTACTGTAGGGTCCAGCCTGCCCAGCATCTCACCCGTACTGGCAGGTAGGACTATCACCCGTACTGTAGGTCCCTGTCCAACATCTCACCCGTACTGGCAGGTAGGAGTGTCCCTTCTCACCCGTACTGTAGGGTCCAGCCTGCCCAGCTTCTCACCCGTACTGGCAGGTAGGAGTCAGCCTGCCCAGCATCTCACCCGTACTGTAGGACCCAGCCTGCCCAGCATCTCACCCGTACTGGCAGGTAGGACTCTCACCCGTACTGTAGGACTCAGCCTGCCCAGCATCTCACCCGTACTGGCAGGTAAGACTCAGCCTGCCCAGCATCTCACCCGTACTGGCAGGTAGGAGTCAGTCTGCCCAGCATCTCACCCGTACTGTAGGACCCAGCCTGCCCAGCATCTCACCCGTACTGGCAGGTAGGACTCTCACCCGTACTGTAGGACTCAGCCTGCCCAGCATCTCACCCGTACTGGCAGGTAAGACTCAGCCTGCCCAGCATCTCACCCGTACTGGCAGGTAGGACTCTCACCCGTACTGTAGGACTCAGCCTGCCCAGCATCTCACCCGTACTGGCAGGTAGGGCTCAGCCTGCCCAGCATCTCACCCGTACTGGCAGGTAGAACTCTCACCCGTACTGTAGGGCCTACACCTTGGTGTGGTAGGCTTTCCGACGTACGCGCGCCTCCGTCTGTGTGTTACAGCGCTGCGTCACGGACACCACACTCACATGGCGCTCCGTCTGTGTGTTACAGCGCTGCGTGACGGGCGTCACGGACACCACACTCACCTGGCGCTCCGTCTGTGTGTTACAGCGCTGCGTCACGGACACCACACTCACCTGGCGCTCCGTCTGTGTGTTACAGCGCTGCATGACGGGCGTCACGGACACCACACTCACCTGGCGCTCCGTCTGTGTGTTACAGCGCTGCGTGACACGGCCGTCACTATGCCCGGCGTCACGGACACCACACTCACCGTCGCGGCCATCGACCACAGCGTCATCATCCTGCCGACCAAGACCAGGCCAAAGAAACTCCACCTCCGCGGATCGGACGGGCGCAGGTCAGACGGGCAAACCACCGACCAGTGGGTTGACGGACGTGTCATAAGCGCCAACTGGTACAACAGGACGAGTTGTGCACTGACTGTCTGCTCTATTTCCCGTCTCGTGTGGTGTCGTATGTGTTATGTACAGCTGTCTACAACTGTGTGTTGCCGTCCCTGTTCACATGCCCTTCTTGCCCCTGTTTATATCGCCGTATCCCTGTCCCCGTCCCTGATGACGGACTGACTGTCGGCTGTCTCTGTTTGGCAGCTACCCGTACCTGTTCAAAGGCCTGGAGGACCTGCACCTGGACGAGCGGATCATGCAGCTGCTGGCAATCACCAACCAGATGCTGGCCAAACCCACCGAGTGAGTCACGGTGTCATCATCAGCATCAGCGGGGGAGGATGAGAGGGCTCATCAGCATCAGCGGGGAGGATGAGAGGGCTCATCAGCATCAGCGGGGAGGATGAGAGGGCGCATCAGCATCAGCGGGGAGGATGAGAGGGCTCAGGAGCATCAGCGGGGTGGATGAGAGGGCTCATCAGCATCAGCGGGGAGGATGAGAGGGCTCAGGAACATCAGCGGGGAGGATGAGAGGGCTCAGGAGCATCAGCGGGGAGGATGAGAGGGCTCAGGAGCATCAGCGGGGAGGATGAGAGGGCTCAGGAGCATCAGCGGGGAGGATGAGAGGCTCATCAGCATCAGAGGGGGAGGATGAGAGAGCTCATCAGCATCAGCGGGGAGGATGAGGGGGCTCATCAGCATCAGAGGGGAGGATGAGAGGGATCATCAACATCAGCGGGGAGGATGAGAGGGCTCAGGAGCATCAGCGGGGAGGATGAGAGGGCTCAGGAGCATCAGCTCCTGAGAGGGCTCAGGGGCATCAGGGGGAGGATGATAGGGCTCAGGAGCATCAGCGGGGAGGATGAGAGGGGTCAGGAGCATCAGCGGGGAGGATGAGATGGATCAGGAGCATCAGCGGGGAGGATGAGAGGGCTCAGGAGCATCAGCGGGGAGGATGAGAGGGCTCAGGAGCATCAGCGGGGAGGATGAGAGGGTTCAGGAGCATCAGCGGGGAGGATGAGAGGGTTCAGGATCATCAGCGGGGAGGATGAGAGGGCTCAGGAGCATCAGCGGGGAGGATGAGAGGGATAAGGAGCATCAGCGGGGAGGATGAGAGGGCTCAGGAGCATCAGCGGGGAGGATAAGAGGGCTCAGGAGCATCCGCGGGAAGGATGAGAGGGCTCAGGAGCATCAGAGGGGAGGATGAGAGGGCTCAGGAGCATCAGCGGAGAGGATGAGAGGGCTCATCAGCATCAGCGGGAGGATGAGAGGGCTCATCAGCATCAGCGGGGAGGATGAGAGGGCTCATCAGCATCAGCGGGGAGGATGAGAGGGCTCATCAGCATCAGCGGGGAGGATGAGAGGACTCAGGAGCATCAGCGGGGAGGATGAGAGGGCTCATAATCAGCGGGGATGATGAGAGGGCTCATCAGCATCAGCGGGGAGGATGAGAGGGCTCATCGGCATCAGCGGGGAGGATGAGAGGGCTCATCAGCATCAGCGGGGAGGATGAGAGGGCTCATCGGCATCAGCGGGGAGGATGAGAGGGCTCATCAGCATCAGCGGGGAGGATGAGAGAGCTCATCAGCATCAGCGGGGGAGGATGAGAGGGCTCATCAGCATCAGCGGGGAGGATGAGAGGGCTCATCAGCACCAGCGGGGGAGGTTGAGAGGGCTCAGGATCATCAGCGGGGAGGATGAGAGGGCTCATCAGCATCAGCGGGGGAGGATGAGAGGGCTCATCAGCATCAGCGGGGAGGATGAGAGGGTTCAAGATCATCAGCGGGGAGGATGAGAGGGCTCATCAGCATCAGCGGGGAGGATGAGAGGGCTCAGGATCATCAGCGGGGAGGATGAGAGGGCTCAGGGGCATCAGAGGTGAGGGGGCTCAGGGGCATCAGAGGGGAGGATGAGAGGGCTCAGGGGCATCGGAGGGGAGGATGAGAGGGTTCATCATCATCAGCGGGGAGGATGAGAGGGCTCATCAGCATCAGCGGGGAGGATGAGAGGGCTCATCATCATCAGCGGGGAGGATGAGAGGGCTCATCAGCATCAGCGGGGAGGATGAGAGGGCTCAGGATCATCAGCGGGGAGGATGAGAGGGCTCATCAGCATCAGCGGGGAGGATGAGAGGGCTCATCAGCATCAGCGGGGAGGATGAGAGGGCTCAGGATCATCAGCGGGGAGGATGAGAGGGCTCATCAGGATCAGCGGGAAGGATGACAGGGCTCAGGATCATCAGCGGGGAGGATGAGAGGGCTCAGGGGCATCAGAGGGGAGGATGAGAGGGCTCAGGGGCATCAGAGGGGAGGATGAGAGGGCTCAGGGGCATCAGAGGGGAGGATGAGAGGGCTCATCAGCATCAGCGGGGAGGGTGAGAGGGCTCATCAGCATCAGCGGGGGAGGATGAGAGGGCTCATCAGCATCAGCGGGGGAGGATGAGAGGGCTCATCAGCATCAGCGGGGAGGATGAGATGGCTCATCAGCATCAGCGGGGAGGATGAGAGGGCTCATCAGCGGGGGAGGATGAGAGGGCTCATCAGCATCAGCGGGGAGGATGAGAGGGCTCATCAGCATCAGCGGGGAGGATGAGAGGGCTCAGGATCATCAGCGGGGAGGATGAGAGGGCTCATCAGCATCAGCGGGGGAGGATGAGAGGGCTCATCAGCATCAGCGGGGAGGATGAGAGGGCTCAGGATCATCAGCGGGGAGGATGAGAGGGCTCATCAGCATCAGCGGGGAGGATGAGAGGGCTCAGGATCATCAGCGGGGAGGATGAGAGGGCTCGGGCATCAGAGGGGAGGATGAGAGGGCTCATCAGCATCAGCGGGGAGGATGAGAGGGCTCATCATCATCAGCGGGGAGGATGAGAGGGCTCATCAGCATCAGCGGGGAGGATGAGAGGGCTCAGGATCATCAGCGGGGAGGATGAGAGGGCTCATCAGCATCAGCGGGGGAGGATGAGAGAGCTCATCAGCATCAGCGGGGAGGATGAGAGGGCTCATCAGCATCAGCGGGGAGGATGAGAGGGCTCAGGATCATCAGCGGGGAGGATGAGAGGGCTCATCAGCATCAGCGGGGAGGATGAGATGGCTCAGGATCATCAGCGGGGAGGATGAGAGGGCTCAGGATCATCAGCGGGGAGGATGAGAGGGCTCATCAGCATCAGCGGGGAGGATGAGAGGGCTCATCAGCATCAGAGGGGAGGATGAGAGGGCTCAGGGGCATCAGAGGGGAGGATGAGAGGGCTCAGGGGCATCAGAGGGGAGGATGAGAGGGCTCATCAGCATCAGCGGGGAGGATGAGAGGGCTCATCATCATCAGCGGGGAGGATGAGAGGGCTCATCAGCATCAGCGGGGAGGATGAGAGGGCTCAGGGTGGGCGGTGTCATCATCTGACAGCGGCCGACGGCACTCAGCCAGGCCGACGGCACTCCGCCAGGCTGGCCGATGACTTACCGATCCATGCGGGCTGTTTGTGGCTGAGACAGCGATAATATCGGTCTGTTTTTGTTTTGGGATGTTCAGCTGCAGCCGTGATCAGCGCTGTATATAATCAGCGCCCCTTTATACCGTGTGACTGTGTACCTCTGTACCTCAGGGACGGACAGCGGTACCGGCCCCGCTCCGGTTTGTGTACCCCTGTGTACCATGTGACTGTGTACCTCTGTACCTCAGGGACGGACAGCGGTACCGGGCGCGGCGGTACGCCGTGGTTCCTCTCGGCCTCCGCTCCGGGCTGATCCAGTGGCTGGAGGGCAGCACGCCCGTGTTCGGCCTGTACAAACGCTGGCAGCAACGCGCCGCCACCGCCAACGGCACCGGTCAGTCAGCTGCCGCCGTGTTCTGCTCGCGTCTGGCTTTAATCTGACATCCTGCTTTTCAGTTACGTAACGTTGCTCTGTATTGTCTTATCTCATTTCACTGTCCCATTTCATTATCTCAATTTTTTTTTATTATTAAGGTGGGATTTTTTTTAATCAGAGCATCCATATTGTCTTGAGAGAAACATGTGATAAAATATGATATTAGAAGTTAATCTGGTAACCGTGCGTAACCACTGTCTCTCCCCTCCCTACGTCAGCCGCTCCCCTGTCGGCGCCGGTGCCGCGTCCCTCGGAGGCTGCTGTTCAGGCGTGTCGGTCTCCTGTGGTGATCATGTTACCCCTCTATACGTCAGCCGGTACCCTGTCGGCGCCGGTGCCGCGTCCCTCGGAGGCTGCTGTTCAGGCGTGTCGGTCTCCTGTGGTGATCATGTTACCCCTCTATACGTCAGCCGGTACCCTGTCGGCGCCGGTGCCGCGTCCCTCGGAGGCTGCTGTTCAGGCGTGTCGGTCTCCTGTGGTGATCATGTTACCCCTCTATACGTCAGCCGGTCCCCTGTCGGTGCCGGTGCCGCGTCCTTCGGAGGCTGCTGTTCAGGCGTGTCGGTCCCCTGTGGTGATCATGTTACCCCTCTCCCTATGTCAGCCGGTCCCCTGTCGGTGCCGGTGCCGCGCCCCTCGGAGCTGTTCACGGCCCGTCTGCAGCCGGTGCTGCGCTCTCGCGGCCTGCCGACGGACTCGAGCCGCCGAGACTGGCCGACAGATGTCCTCGTGAGCGTGCTGCAGCAGCTCCAGGAGGACACGCCGGCAGACATTCTGGCCAGGTGAGGACTGAGGAGCGCACGGGCGGTGGGCAACAGCGGGTCGTCCGTCCAACAGTGGCGGCCAGGGGTCTGGCCGGCGTCGCTCATGAGTGTTAGGGTCTTTTTGGAGTATGAATACTGTTCTTTGTAGTATGAATGCTGAGCTGAGTAGGTCACAAGTCAAATGTTGAGTTTCATCTGGTGATTTGTGTCAGTGCCATCAGCAGCGGTCCATGAATATGATCAGTAAGAAGCATATTGATTCATATCTGGATTAATGCTTGCCTATATTTTCCGCAAAACTAAGCCAGTGCCTGCAAAACTAAGCCAGTGCCTGTAAAACTAAGCCAGCGCCTGCAAAACTAAGGCAGTGTCAGTATCGTGATGAAAGTTAGCATTAGCGGCGGATTTAGAGCCCACGGCCATGCTGTGTCTCCTGCAGGGAGCTGTGGCTGAGCGCCAGCAGTGCGGGCGCCTGGTGGACGGCCACGCAGGCCTACTCCCGCTCTATGGCCGTCATGTCGGTTATAGGCTACATCATCGGCCTGGGTGACAGACACCTGGATAACCTGCTGCTGGACCTCAACACCGGGGAGGTGAGGCTATATACGGGCTGTGGGGGGGGGGGGGGCGACAGACACCTGGATAACCTGCTGCTGGACCTCAACACCGGGGAGGTGAGGCTATATACGGGCTGTGGGGGGGGGGGGGCGACAGACACCTGGATAACCTGCTGCTGGACCTCAACACCGGGGAGGTGAGGCTATATACGGGCTGGGGGGGGGGGGGGGCAACAGACACCTGGATAACCTGCTGCTGGACCTCAACACCGGGGAGGTGAGGCTATATACGGGCTGTGGGGGGGGGGGGGGGCGACAGACACCTGGATAACCTGCTGCTGGACCTCAACACCGGGGAGGTGAGGCTATATACGGGCTGTGGGGGGGGGGGCGACAGACACCTGGATAACCTGCTGCTGGACCTCAACACCGGGGAGGTGAGGCTATATACGGGCTGTGGGGGGGGGGGCGACAGACACCTGGATAACCTGCTGCTGGACCTCAACACCGGGGAGGTGAGGCTATATACGGGCTGTGGGGGGGGGGGCAACAGACACCTGGATAACCTGCTGCTGGACCTCAACACCGGGGAGGTGAGGCTATATACGGGCTGTGGGGGGGGGGGGGCGACAGACACCTGGATAACCTGCTGCTGGACCTCAACACCGGGGAGGTGAGGCTATATACGGGCTGGGGGGGGGGGGGGGGCGACAGACACCTGGATAACCTGCTGCTGGACCTCAACACCGGGGAGGTGAGGCTATATACGGGCTGGGGGGGGGGGGGGGAGGTGACAGACACCTGGATAACCTGCTGCTGGACCTCAACACCGGGGAGGTGAGGCTATATACGGGCTGTGGGGGGGGGGGGGCAACAGACACCTGGATAACCTGCTGCTGGACCTCAACACCGGGGAGGTGAGGCTATATACGGGCTGTGGGGGGGGGGCGACAGACACCTGGATAACCTGCTGCTGGACCTCAACACCGGGGAGGTGAGGCTATATACGGGCTGTGGGGGGGGGGGGGCGACAGACACCTGGATAACCTGCTGCTGGACCTCAACACCGGGGAGGTGAGGCTATATACGGGCTGTGGGGGGGGCGACAGACACCTGGATAACCTGCTGCTGGACCTCAACACCGGGGAGGTGAGGCTATATACGGGCTGTGGGGGGGGGGGGGCGACAGACACCTGGATAACCTGCTGCTGGACCTCAACACCGGGGAGGTGAGGCTATATACGGGCTGTGGGGGGGGGGGCGACAGACACCTGGATAACCTGCTGCTGGACCTCAACACCGGGGAGGTGAGGCTATATACGGGCTGTGGGGGGGGGGGGGGCGACAGACACCTGGATAACCTGCTGCTGGACCTCAACACCGGGGAGGTGAGGCTATATACGGGCTGTGGGGGGGGGGGGGGGCGACAGACACCTGGATAACCTGCTGCTGGGCCTCAACACCGGGGAGGTGAGGCTATATAGGCTGTGGGGGGGGGGGGCGACAGACACCTGGATAACCTGCTGCTGGACCTCAACACCGGGGAGGTGAGGCTATATACGGGCTGTGGGGGGGGGGGGGGGCGACAGACACCTGGATAACCTGCTGCTGGACCTCAACACCGGGGAGGTGAGGCTATATACGGGCTGTGGGGGGGGGGGGCGACAGACACCTGGATAACCTGCTGCTGGACCTCAACACCGGGGAGGTGAGGCTATATACGGGCTGTGGGGGGGGGGGGGCGACAGACACCTGGATAACCTGCTGCTGGACCTCAACACCGGGGAGGTGAGGCTATATACGGGCTGTGGGGGGGGGGGGGCGACAGACACCTGGATAACCTGCTGCTGGACCTCAACACCGGGGAGGTGAGGCTATATACGGGCTGTGGGGGGGGGGGCGACAGACACCTGGATAACCTGCTGCTGGACCTCAACACCGGGGAGGTGAGGCTATATACGGGCTGTGGGGGGGGGGGGCGACAGACACCTGGATAACCTGCTGCTGGACCTCAACACCGGGGAGGTGAGGCTATATACGGGCTGTGGGGGGGGGGGGGCGACAGACACCTGGATAACCTGCTGCTGGACCTCAACACCGGGGAGGTGAGGCTATATACGGGCTGTGGGGGGGGGGGGCGACAGACACCTGGATAACCTGCTGCTGGACCTCAACACCGGGGAGGTGAGGCTATATACGGGCTATGTGGGGGGGGGGGGGGCGACAGACACCTGGATAACCTGCTGCTGGACCTCAACACCGGGGAGGTGAGGCTATATACATGCTGGGGGGGGGGGGGGGCGACAGACACCTGGATAACCTGCTGCTGGACCTCAACACCGGGGAGGTGAGGCTATATACGGGCTGTGGGGGGGGGGGGGCGACAGACACCTGGATAACCTGCTGCTGGACCTCAACACCGGGGAGGTGAGGCTATATACGGGCTGTGGGGGGGGGGGGCGACAGACACCTGGATAACCTGCTGCTGGACCTCAACACCGGGGAGGTGAGGCTATATACGGGCTGTGGGGGGGGGGGGGCGACAGACACCTGGATAACCTGCTGCTGGACCTCAACACCGGGGAGGTGAGGCTATATACGGGCTATGTGGGGGGGGGGGGCGACAGACACCTGGATAACCTGCTGCTGGACCTCAACACCGGGGAGGTGAGGCTATATACGGGCTGTGGGGGGGGGGGGGCGACAGACACCTGGATAACCTGCTGTTGGACCTCAACACCGGGGAGGTGAGGCTATATACGGGCTGGAGGGGGGGGGGGGGGGGAGGTGACAGACACCTGGATAACCTGCTGCTGGACCTCAACACCGGGGAGGTGAGGCTATATACGGGCTGTGGGGGGGGGGGGGGCGACAGACACCTGGATAACCTGCTGCTGGACCTCAACACCGGGGAGGTGAGGCTATATACGGGCTGTGGGGGGGGGGGGGCGACAGACACCTGGATAACCTGCTGCTGGACCTCAACACCGGGGAGGTGAGGCTATATACGGGCTGGGGGGGGGGGCGACAGACACCTGGATAACCTGCTGCTGGACCTCAACACCGGGGAGGTGAGGCTATATACGGGCTGGGGGGGGGGGGGGGGCGACAGACACCTGGATAACCTGCTGCTGGACCTCAACACCGGGGAGGTGAGGCTATATACGGGCTGGGGGGGGGGGGGGGGGGCGACAGACACCTGGATAACCTGCTGCTGGACCTCAACACCGGGGAGGTGAGGCTATATACGGGCTGGGGGGGGGGGGGGGGGGCGACAGACACCTGGATAACCTGCTGCTGGACCTCAACACCGGGGAGGTG
Source organism: Chirona hameri (assembly GCA_036785665.1). Classification (NCBI taxonomy): domain Eukaryota; kingdom Metazoa; phylum Arthropoda; class Thecostraca; order Balanomorpha; family Balanidae; genus Chirona; species Chirona hameri. The sequence goes on from JAXIVJ010003122.1 coordinate 58,837, forward strand.
AGGCTATATACATGCTGGGGGGGGGGGGGGGGCAACAGACACCTGGATAACCTGCTGCTGGACCTCAACACCGGGGAGGTGAGGCTATATACATGCTGTGGGGGGGGGGGGGCGACAGACACCTGGATAACCTGCTGCTGGACCTCAACACCGGGGAGGTGAGGCTATATACGGGCTGTGGGGGGGGGGGGGGGGGGAGCGACAGACACCTGGATAACCTGCTGCTGGACCTCAACACCGGGGAGGTGAGGCTATATACGGGCTGTGGGGGGGGGGGGGAGGGGGGCGACAGACACCTGGATAACCTGCTGCTGGACCTCAACACCGGGGAGGTGAGGCTATATACGGGCTGTGGGGGGGGGGGGGAGCGACAGACACCTGGATAACCTGCTGCTGGACCTCAACACCGGGGAGGTGAGGCTATATACATGCTGTGGGGGGGGGGGGCGACAGACACCTGGATAACCTGCTGCTGGACCTCAACACCGGGGAGGTGAGGCTATATACGGGCTGGGGGGGGGGGGGGGCAACAGACACCTGGATAACCTGCTGCTGGACCTCAACACCGGGGAGGTGAGGCTATATACGGGCTGTGGGGGGGGGGCGACAGACACCTGGATAACCTGCTGCTGGACCTCAACACCGGGGAGGTGAGGCTATATACGGGCTGTGGGGGAGGGGGGCGACAGACACCTGGATAACCTGCTGCTGGACCTCAACACCGGGGAGGTGAGGCTATATACGGGCTGTGGGGGGGGGGGGGGCAACAGACACCTGGATAACCTGCTGCTGGACCTCAACACCGGGGAGGTGAGGCTATATACGGGCTGTGGGGTGGGGGGGGGGGGCGACAGACACCTGGATAACCTGCTGCTGGACCTCAACACCGGGGAGGTGAGGCTATATACGGGCTGTGGGGGGGGGGGGCGACAGACACCTGGATAACCTGCTGCTGGACCTCAACACCGGGGAGGTGAGGCTATATACGGGCTGTGGGGGGGGGGGGGGCAACAGACACCTGGATAACCTGCTGCTGGACCTCAACACCGGGGAGGTGAGGCTATATACGGGCTGTGGGGTGGGGGGGGGGGGGCGACAGACACCTGGATAACCTGCTGCTGGACCTCAACACCGGGGAGGTGAGGCTATATACGGGCTGTGGGGGGGGGGGCGACAGACACCTGGATAACCTGCTGCTGGACCTCAACACCGGGGAGGTGAGGCTATATACATGCTGTGGGGGGGGGGGGGGGCGACAGACACCTGGATAACCTGCTGCTGGACCTCAACACCGGGGAGGTGAGGCTATATACGGGCTGGGGGGGGGGGGGGCGACAGACACCTGGATAACCTGCTGTTGGACCTCAACACCGGGGAGGTGAGGCTATATACGGGCTGTGGGGGAGGGGGGCGACAGACACCTGGATAACCTGCTGCTGGACCTCAACACCGGGGAGGTGAGGCTATATACATGCTGTGGGGGGGGGGGCAACAGACACCTGGATAACCTGCTGCTGGACCTCAACACCGGGGAGGTGAGGCTATATACGGGCTGTGGGGGGGGGGCGACAGACACCTGGATAACCTGCTGCTGGACCTCAACACCGGGGAGGTGAGGCTATATACATGCTGTGGGGGGGGGGAGGGGGGCGACAGACACCTGGATAACCTGCTGCTGGACCTCAACACCGGGGAGGTGAGGCTATATACATGCTGTGGGGGGAGGGGGGCGACAGACACCTGGATAACCTGCTGCTGGACCTCAACACCGGGGAGGTGAGGCTATATACATGCTGTGGGGGGAGGGGGGCGACAGACACCTGGATAACCTGCTGCTGGACCTCAACACCGGGGAGGTGAGGCTATATACGGGCTGTGGGGGGGGGGGGGCGACAGACACCTGGATAACCTGCTGCTGGACCTCAACACCGGGGAGGTGAGGCTATATACGGGCTGTGGGGGGGGGGGGGCGACAGACACCTGGATAACCTGCTGCTGGACCTCAACACCGGGGAGGTGAGGCTATATACGGGCTGTGGGGGGGGGGGGCGACAGACACCTGGATAACCTGCTGCTGGACCTCAACACCGGGGAGGTGAGGCTATATACGGGCTGGGGGGGGGGGGGGGAGGGGGGCGACAGACACCTGGATAACCTGCTGCTGGACCTCAACACCGGGGAGGTGAGGCTATATACGGGCTGTGGGGGGGGGGGGGGGCGACAGACACCTGGATAACCTGCTGCTGGACCTCAACACCGGGGAGGTGAGGCTATATACGGGCTGTGGGGGGGGAGGGGGGCAACAGACACCTGGATAACCTGCTGCTGGACCTCAACACCGGGGAGGTGAGGCTATATACGGGCTGTGGGGGGGGGGGGGGGCAACAGACACCTGGATAACCTGCTGCTGGACCTCAACACCGGGGAGGTGAGGCTATATACGGGCTGTGGGGGGGGGGGGCGACAGACACCTGGATAACCTGCTGCTGGACCTCAACACCGGGGAGGTGAGGCTATATACGGGCTATGTGGGGGGGGGGGGGGGGCGACAGACACCTGGATAACCTGCTGCTGGACCTCAACACCGGGGAGGTGAGGCTATATACGGGCTGTGGGGGGGGGGGGGGCGACAGACACCTGGATAACCTGCTGCTGGACCTCAACACCGGGGAGGTGAGGCTATATACGGGCTGTGGGGGGGGGGGGCGACAGACACCTGGATAACCTGCTGCTGGACCTCAACACCGGGGAGGTGAGGCTATATACGGGCTGTGGGGGGGGGGGCGACAGACACCTGGATAACCTGCTGCTGGACCTCAACACCGGGGAGGTGAGGCTATATACGGGCTGTGGGGGGGGGGGGGGGCGACAGACACCTGGATAACCTGCTGCTGGACCTCAACACCGGGGAGGTGAGGCTATATACGGGCTGTGGGGGGGGGGGGAGGGGGGCGACAGACACCTGGATAACCTGCTGCTGGACCTCAACACCGGGGAGGTGAGGCTATATACGGGCTGTGGGGGGGGGGGCGACATACACCTGGATAACCTGCTGCTGGACCTCAACACCGGGGAGGTGAGGCTATATACGGGCTGTGGGGGGGGGGGGGGGCAACAGACACCTGGATAACCTGCTGCTGGACCTCAACACCGGGGAGGTGAGGCTATATACGGGCTGTGGGGGGGGGGAGGTGACAGACACCTGGATAACCTGCTGCTGGACCTCAACACCGGGGAGGTGAGGCTATATACGGGCTGGGGGGGGGGGGGGGGTGACAGACACCTGGATAACCTGCTGCTGGACCTCAACACCGGGGAGGTGAGGCAGTACGGGGGTACACATGCGGTTTATGTGGATATTAGATATACAGTCTGGGTGTATAGCGGACACGGCTAATACAATCGCTGTTGTCGTTTTCCCTAACTGAATTCCAGGAGCTTACCGCGGTCTGCCCAGCTTAACCGACTCTTAGACTGACCTATAGCTTTCTTGGCTGCCTACCAGTGATGGACGAAGCCTGTCAGAGATGTGAGCGCCAGGACATGAATAGAGCCCTCTGTAGGCCGTGTGTCGTCGGCCGTGTGTCGTCGGCCGTGTGTCGTCGGCCGTGTGTCGTCGGCCGTGTGTCGTCGGCCGTGTGTCGTCGGCCGTGTGTCGTCGGACGTGTGTCGTCGGCCGTGTGTCGTTTGCCGTGTGTCGTCGGCCGTGTGTCGTCGGCCGTGTGTCGTCGGCCGTGTGTCGTCGGCCGTGTGTCGTCGGCCGTGTGTCGTCGGCCGTGTGTCGTCGGCCGTGTGTCGTCGGCCGTGTGTCGTCGGCCGTGTGTCGTCGGCCGTGTGTCGTCGGCCGTGTGTCGTCGGCCGTGTGTCGTCGGCCGTGTGTCGTCGGCCGTGTGTCGTCGGCCGTGTGTCGTCGGCCGTGTGTCGTCGGCCGTGTGTCGTCGGCCGTGTGTCGTTGCTGTGTGTCGTTTGCCGTGTGTCGTCGGCCGTGTGTCGTCGGCCGTGTGTCGTCGGCCGTGTGTCGTTTGCCGTGTGTCGTCGGCCGTGTGTCGTCGGCCGTGTGTCGTTTGCCGTGTGCCGTTGCCGTGTGTCGTTGCCGTGTGTCGTCGGCCGTGTGCCGTTTGCCGTGCCTCTCAGTCGTGTCAGCTGTGGCTGCTGCCTCTGACCCCCTCCCCCTCCTTCCGCCGCGGCCGTCAGGTGGTGCACATCGACTACAACGTGTGTTTCGAGAAGGGCCGCAGCTTGCGGATCCCGGAGAGGGTGCCGTACAGGATGACGCAGAACCTGCGTATCGCGCTCGGCGTCACCGGACTGGAAGGTAGGCACTGGGTGACATCAGTTAACCCGCTGGACGGACTGAGTCAGGGTGGCCACTGACCAGCGGGTCGGCAGCTGACCGCCGCCGACTGAGGCAGATCAGCTGTCAGTGGCTGGAGTTAGCCGGCACCCTGGAACGATCTCAACTGGGCTCACAGCCGCGCAGTCGTTAAAGTTAACGACACTGTTTCGCAGGATTACTTTTACGGAAGACTTTCGTGCACACTCCTCTGTTCCGATGTTTGCTCGACATGTCTCTATGGTTTGACTGTGGGAAATCTATATAGCAGCGGTTCTACAGCACGCGCCAGCACTTGAGTCGGAGTAAAGAATAGTAATTATAATTTATTTTTCATTCCATCCATGTGGGAAGTCCCTGGCCGTCATGTCGCCCGTCTCCTGTGTTACCTGATAACAGCTGTGTGCGTCTGTCTGACTGTGTGTACCCCCGCTCCCCGCCCCGCCGCAGGTCCGTTCCGTCTGGGCTGTGAGCACGTGCTCACCACGCTCCGGACAGGCAGTGAGACGCTGCTCACCCTGCTGGAGGCCTTCGTGTACGACCCGCTAGTCGACTGGACGCCGGCTCACGACGCTGGCTTCACCGGTATGTCACATGCTGCTGGGAGTGGTGGTGGCGACGCCGGCGGTGGTGGTGCTGCTGCTGCTGCTGCTGGCGGCGGTGGTGGTGGCGGTGGTGCTGCTGCTGGTGGCGGTGGCGGTGTTTTGTGGGAGAGGGACACAGGACAGGAGGTAACACCAGCCTGGCCCGGGGTGTACAGGAGGTAACACCAGCCTGGCCCGTGGGACAGGAGCCGTGTACGGGGGTGTACAGGAGGTAACACCAGCCTGTCCCGTGGGACAGGAGCCGTGTACGGGGGTGTACAGGAGGTAACACCAGCCTGTCCCGTGGGACAGGAGCCGTGTACGGGGGTGTACAGGAGGTAACACCAGCCTGTCCCGTGGGACAGGAGCCGTGTACGGGGGTGTACAGGAGGTAACACCAGCCTGTCCCGTGGGACAGGAGCCGTGTACGGGGGTGTACAGGAGGTAACACCAGCCTGTCCCGTGGGACAGGAGCCGTGTACGGGGGCCTACAGGAGGTAACACCAGCCTGTCCCGTGGGACAGGAGCCGTGTACGGGGGTGTACAGGAGGTAACACCAGCCTGTCCCGTGGGACAGGAGCCGTGTACGGGGGTGTACAGGAGGTAACACCAGCCTGTCCCGTGGGACAGGAGCCGTGTACGGGGGTGTACAGGAGGTAACACCAGCCTGTCCCGTGGGACAGGAGCCGTGTACGGGGGTGTACAGGAGGTAACACCAGCCTGTCCCGTGGGACAGGAGCCGTGTACGGGGGTGTACAGGAGGTAACACCAGCCTGTCCCGTGGGACAGGAGCCGTGTACGGGGGTGTACAGGAGGTAACACCAGCCTGTCCCGTGGGACAGGAGCCGTGTACGGGGGTGTACAGGAGGTAACACCAGCCTGTCCCGTGGGACAGGAGCCGTGTACGGGGGTGTACAGGAGATAACACCAGCCTGTCCCGTGGGACAGGAGCCGTGTGCGGGGGCCTACAGGAGGTAACACCAGCCTGTCCCGTGGGACAGGAGCCGTGTACGGGGGCCTACAGGAGGTAACACCAGCCTGTCCCGTGTTACAGGAGCCGTGTACGGGGGCCTACAGGAGGTAACACCAGCCTGTCCCGTGGGACAGGAGCCGTGTACGGGGGCCTACAGGAGGTAACACCAGCCTGTCCCGTGTTACAGGAGCCGTGTACGGGGGCCTACAGGAGGTAACACCAGCCTGTCCCGTGTTACAGGAGCCGTGTACGGGGGCCTACAGGAGGTAACACCAGCCTGTCCCGTGGGACAGGAGCCGTGTACGGGGGCCTACAGGAGGTAACACCAGCCTGTCCCGTGTTACAGGAGCCGTGTACGGGGGCCTACAGGAGGTAACACCAGCCTGTCCCGTGGGACAGGAGCCGTGTACGGGGGCCTACAGGAGGTAACACCAGCCTGTCCCGTGTTACAGGAGCCGTGTACGGGGGCCTACAGGAGGTAACACCAGCCTGTCCCGTGGGACAGGAGCCGTGTACGGGGGCCTACAGGAGGTAACACCAGCCTGTCCCGTGTTACAGGAGCCGTGTACGAGGGCCTACAGGAGGTAACACCAGCCTGTCCCGTGGGACAGGAGCCGTGTACGGGGGCCTACAGGAGGTAACACCAGCCTGTCCTGTGTTACAGGAGCCGTGTACGGGGGCCTACAGGAGGTAACACCAGCCTGTCCCGTGTTACAGGAGCCGTGTACGGGGGCCTACAGGAGGTAACACCAGCCTGTCCCGTGTTACAGGAGCCGTGTACGGGGGCCTACAGGAGGTAACACCAGCCTGTCCCGTGGGACAGGAGCCGTGTACGGGGGCCTACAGGAGGTAACACCAGCCTGTCCCGTGGTACAGGAGCCGTGTACGGGGGCCTACAGGAGGTAACACCAGCCTGTCCCGTGGGACAGGAGCCGTGTACGGGGGCCTACAGGAGGTAACACCAGCCTGTCCCGTGGGACAGGAGCCGTGTACGGGGGCCTACAGGAGGTAACACCAGCCTGTCCCGTGTTACAGGAGCCGTGTACGGGGGCCTACAGGAGGTAACACCAGCCTGTCCCGTGGGACAGGAGCCGTGTACGGGGGCCTACAGGAGGTAACACCAGCCTGTCCCGTGGGACAGGAGCCGTGTACGGGGGCCTACAGGAGGTAACACCAGCCTGTCCCGTGGGACAGTAGCCGTGTACGGGGGCCTACAGGAGGTAACACCAGCCTGTCCCGTGGGACAGGAGCCGTGTACGGGGGCCTACAGGAGGTAACACCAGCCTGTCCCGTGGGACAGGAGCCGTGTACGGGGGCCTACAGGAGGTAACACCAGCCTGTCCCGTGGGACAGGAGCCGTGTACGGGGGCCTACAGGAGGTAACACCAGCCTGTCCCGTGTTACAGGAGCCGTGTACGGGGGCCTACAGGAGGTAACACCAGCCTGTCCCGTGGGACAGGAGCCGTGTACGGGGGCCTACAGGAGGTAACACCAGCCTGTCCCGTGGGACAGGAGCCGTGTACGGGGGCCTACAGGAGGTAACACCAGCCTGTCCCGTGGGACAGGAGCCGTGTACGGGGGCCTACAGGAGGTAACACCAGCCTGTCCCGTGGGACAGGAGCCGTGTACGGGGGCCTACAGGAGGTAACACCAGCCTGTCCCGTGGGACAGGAGCCGTGTACGGGGGCCTACAGGAGGTAACACCAGCCTGTCCCGTGTTACAGGAGCCGTGTGCGGGGGCCTACAGGAGGTAACACCAGCCTGTCCTGTGTTACAGGAGCCGTGTACGGGGCCTACAGGAGGTAACACCAGCCTGTCCCGTGGGACAGGAGCCGTGTACGGGGGCCTACAGGAGGTAACACCAACCTGTCCTGTGTTACAGGAGCCGTGTACGGGGGCCTACAGGAGGTAACACCAGCCTGTCCCGTGTTACAGGAGCCGTGTACGGGGGCCTACAGGAGGTAACACCAGCCTGTCCCGTGTTACAGGAGCCGTGTACGGGGGCCTACAGGAGGTAACACCAGCCTGTCCCGTGGGACAGGAGCCGTGTACGGGGGCCTACAGGAGGTAACACCAACCTGTCCTGTGTTACAGGAGCCGTGTACGGGGGCCTACAGGAGGTAACACCAGCCTGTCCCGTGTTACAGGAGCCGTGTACGGGGCCTACAGGAGGTAACACCAGCCTGTCCCGTGTTACAGGAGCCGTGTACGGGGGCCTACAGGAGGTAACACCAGCCTGCCCCGTGTTACAGGAGCCGTGTACGGGGGCCTACAGGAGGTAACACCAGCATGCCCCGTGTTACAGGAGCCGTGTACGGGGGCCTACAGGAGGTAACACCAGCCTGTCCCGTGTTTCAGGAGCCGTGTACGGGGGCCTACAGGAGGTAACACCAGCCTGTCCCGTGTTACAGGAGCCGTGTACGGGGGCCTACAGGAGGTAACACCAGCCTGTCCCGTGTTACAGGAGCCGTGTACGGGGGCCTACAGGAGGTAACACCAGCCTGTCCCGTGTTACAGGAGCCGTGTACGGGGGCCTACAGGAGGTAACACCAGCCTGTCCCGTGGGACAGGAGCCGTGTACGGGGGCCTACAGGAGGTAACACCAACCTGTCCTGTGTTACAGGAGCCGTGTACGGCGGCCTACAGGAGGTAACACCAGCCTGCCCCGTGTTACAGGAGCCGTGTACGGGGGCCTACAGGAGGTAACACCAACCTGTCCTGTGTTACAGGAGCCGTGTACGGCGGCCTACAGGAGGTAACACCAACCTGCCCCGTGTTACAGGATCCGTGTACGGGGGCCTACAGGAGGTACACCAGCCTGTCCCGTGTTACAGGAGCCGTGTACGGGGGCCTACAGGAGGTAACACCAGCCTGTCCCGCGTTACAGGAGCCGTGTACGGGGGCCTACAGGAGGTAACACCAGCCTGCCCCGTGTTACAGGAGCCGTGTACAGGGGCCTACAGGAGTTAACACCAGCCTGTCCTGTGTTACAGGAGCCGTGTACGGCGGCCTACAGGAGGTAACACCAGCCTGCCCCGTGTTACAGGAGCCGTGTACGGGGGCCTACAGGAGGTAACACCAGCCTGTCCCGTGTTACAGGAGCCGTGTACGGGGGCCGGCAGGCGGCACTGGGCGGCTCCGGCAGACGCCAGGTGGAGCGGGCCATGACCGTCTCACTCTTCTGTGTCCAGGTCGCCGAAATGAAGCCAGAGTGGAACGAAAACAAGTGAGCACGGCAGCAAGCTGGGAAGTTCATAAATACAACATGCACTCACTCCCATTCGCAAATAAATGAAGGGGGTTTTATAAAGGAAATAATCAAATCCCAGGGCTGAAGATTGTCTCTTTTGTCACGCATGTACCCCCATTGTCCCATGTCCTAGCCCTCCCTCTGCCCAGCGCGCGCGCTGTTGATACTTCGCCGCGCCTCCGTCTTCCTGTAGTGCAGTTACACCCTGAGCGCGGTAATCTCTGTCAACTGTGACATGTGACCTTTGACCTGTAATTTGCCTTCAGTGCTATGACGTGACCTGTGACATGTGACCTTTGACCTTTGACCTGTAATTTGCTTTCAGTGCTATGACGTGACCTGTGACATGTGTCCTTTGACCTGTAATTTGCCTTCAGTGCTATGACGTGACCTCTGACATGTGTCCTGTGGCCTGTAATTTTCCCTCAGTGTTGTGTGACCTGTCTGACCTGTCTGACCTGTCTGACATGTGTCCTTTGACCTGTAATTTGCCTTCAGTGCTATGGCGTGACCTCTGACATGTGTCCTGTGGCCTGTAATTTGCCCTCTGTTGTGTGACCTCTGACATGCGACCTTTGACCTGTAATTTGCCCTCAGTGTTGTGTGACCTCTGACATGTGACCTTTGACCTGTAATCTGCCCTCTGTGTTGTGTGACCTGTGACCTGTAATCTGCCCTCTGTGTTGTGTGACCTCTGATATGTGACCTTTGACCTGTAATCTGCCCTCTGTGTTGTGTGACCTGTGACCTTTGACCTGTAATCTGCCCTCTGTGTTGTGTGACCTGACATGTGACCTTTGACCTGTAATCTGCCCTCTGTGTTGTGTGACCTGTGACCTGTAATCTGCCCTCTGTGTTGTGTGACCTCTGACATGTGACCTTTGACCTGTAATTTGCCCTCAGTGGTGTGTGACCTGTGACATGTGACCTTTGACCTGTAATCTGCCCTCTGTATTGTGGGACCTCTGACATGTGACCTTTGACCTTTAATTTGTCCTCAGTGTTGTGTGACCTGTGACCTGTCACCTTTGACCTGTAATCTGCCCTCTGTGTTGTGTGACCTCTGACATGTGACCTTTGACCTGTAATTTTCCCTCAGTGTTGTGTGCCCTCTGACATGTGACCTTTGACCTGTAATCTGCCCTCAGTGTTGTGTGACCTCTGACCTGTGACCCGTGACCTGTCAGGCGGGCGGTGACAGCCGCTCTGCAGCAGCTCAGTGACCAGTTCTCGGACTACCTGGGCCTCCACTCGGCCTTCTCCTCCCTGGAGGAGGCGGGACGCTCTCTGGCCGAGCAGCAGGCCCTGCTGGCAGAGGCGCTCACCAACCAGCTGAGCAGGTAACTACAGACAGACCCGTCTGAGCTGCTCGCCCGATCAGATGACGGCTATAGTTTGGGCAGAGGTCAGAGAGATGTATGACTATATAGTCGTCGGTATAATGCGTCACGATGGTCACGATGCGTCACGATGGCGTCACGATGCGTCACGATGGCGTATGAAAAGCGAAATTCAGGTGTCCTTTTCACCCTACCGGTATGTGACCAGTATGTGACCTGTATGTGACCTGTATGTGACCAGTATGTGACTAGTATGTGACCTGTATGTGACCTATATGTGACCTGTATGTGACCTGTATGTGACCTGTATGTGACCTGTATGTGACCTGTATGTGACCAGTATGTGACCTGTATGTGACCTATATGTGACCTGTATGTGACCTGTATGTGACCTATATGTGACCTGTATGTGACCTGTATGTGACCTGTATTTGACCTGTATGTGACCGGTATGTTATCTGTATGTGACCAGTATGTGACCAGCATGTGACCAGTATGTGACCTGTATGTGACCGGTATGTTACCTTATGTGACCGGTATGTGACCTGTATGTGACCTGTATGTGACCTGTATGTGACCTGTATGTGACCTGTATGTGACCTGTATGTTACCAGTATGTGACCTGTATGTTACCTTTATGTGACCTGTATGTGACCTGTATGTGACCTGTATGTGACCTGTATGTGACCTGTATGTGACCTGTATGTGACCTGTATGTGACCTGTATGTGACCTGTATGTGACCTATATGTGACCTGTATGTGACCTGTATGTGACCTGTATGTGACATGTATGTGACCTATATGTGACCTGTATGTGACCTGTATGTGACCTGTATGTGACCTGTATGTGACCTGTATGTGACCTGTATTTGACCTGTATGTGACCGGTATGTTATCTGTATGTGACCGGTATGTGACCAGTATGTGACCTGTATGTGACCGGTATGTGACCTGTATGTGACCTGTATGTGACCTGTATGTGACCTGTATGTGACCGGTATGTGACCGGTATGTGACCTGTATGTGACCTGTATGTGACCGGTATGTGACCTGTACATGGCCTGTATGTGACCTGTATGTGACCGTTATATGACCTGTATGTCACTTGTATGTCACCTGTATGTGACCTGTATGTGACCTGTATGTGACCGGTATGTGACCTGTATGTCACTTGTATGTCACCTGTATGTCACCTGTATGTTACCAGTATGCTACCAGTATGTGACCTGTATGTGACCTGTATGTGACCGGTATGTGACCTGTATGTGACCTGTATGTCACCTGTATGTCACCTGTATGTCACCTGTATGTCACCTGTATGCCACCTGTACATGGCCTGTATGTGACCTGTATGTGACCGTTATGTGACCTGTATGTTCCCAGTATGTGACCTGTATGTCACCTGTATGTGACCTGTATGCGACCTGTATGTGACCTGTATGTGACCGGTATGTGACCTGTATGTTACCAGTGTGTGACCTGTATGTGACCTGTATGTGACATTTATTTGACCGGTATGTGACCAGTATGTGACCTGTATGTGACCTGTATGTGACCTGTATGTGACCGGTATGTGACCTGTGTGTGACCTGTATGTGACCTGTATGTGACCGTTATATGACCTGTATGTGACCTGTATGTAACCTGTATGTGACCTGTACGTGGCCTGTATGTGACCTGTATGTGACCTGTATGTGACCTGTATGTGACCTGTGTGTGACCTTTGTGTGACCAGTATCTGACCTGTATGTGACCAGTATGTGACCTGTATGTTACCAGTATGTGACCTGTATGTGACCAGTATGTGACCTGTATGTTACCAGTATGTGACCATTATGTGACCTGTATGTGACCTGTATGTGACCAGTATGTGACCTGTATGTTACCAGTATGTGACCTGTATGTGACCAGTATGTGACCTGTATGTTACCTGTATGTGACCTGTATGTGACCTGTATGTGACCTGTATGTGACCTGTATGTTACCGGTATGTGACCTGTATGTGACCTGTATGTGACCTGTATGTGACCTGTATGTGACCAGTATGTGACCTGTATGTGACCTGTATGTGACCTGTCTGTCTCTTCTCTCAGTGTGTGGAGTCTGTCAGAGCGGTGGTCTCAGCACCGGATCGTCTCGCTGGCGGTGACGGCGGCCGACACTCGGCTGGAGGAGGCCATCAAACAGTGGACAGAGTGGGACACCGCCTACCAGGTCAGGGTGGGACGGGACCGGGACCGGACGGGGACCGGACCGGGACCGGACCGGGACCGGACGGGGACCGGACGGGGACCGGACGGGGACCGGACGGGGACCGGACGGGGACCGGACGGGCACTGGACGGGGACCGGACGGGGACGGGGTGGGGTGCGTCTTGAGCGGTGGTATCACCGGTTTGGAACCCAGTACCCAACATCTCCACAGATAGAACGGTGCTGAGGGTAAGGAGTCCATCAGTGGGGCTTTTTATTTCGTTGCTCGCGTTATTTTGGCGTGCACTTTGTTTTCACTGATGTTGGAGACTACGCACTCGCAAAATATTGATGACGTTGTGCACGATGGCGTTGGTTAACCATTGTGCGTACACGCTGGTTAACCAACAATAGCTGGGTCCCGAGCAATAGCTGTGGGTCCCGAGTGTGTCTGTGTCGGTATCCGCGACTGAACATTACCGCATAGTGACATAGTGGCAGGATGAACATCAAACATCAAACCGCGGTGGAAAATGTGAGGTCCGACTGCAGTCCGCTGTGCCTCCTGTGCACTGTGAGCAGTACCTGTCACCCTGTCTGACCGGCGCAGTACCTGCCACCCTGTCTGACCGGCGCTCTCTCTCCCTCTCTCTCTCTCCCTGGACTGCCTACAGACGGCCGACTCTGTCCTGCTGAGTGGACAGCTGCTCGAGTGGAGTGACGCTGTGTCCGGACACGGCTTGTTGCACTGTCCGCACACCGTGCTGGAGTTCCTCGTCTCCGCCGGACAGCAGCAGCTGGCGCAGCAGGTAATGTTAAATTAACCCGGACAGCAGCTGAGCTGGCGCAGCAGGTAATGTTAAATTAACCCGGACAGCAGCTGAGCTGGCGCAGCTCAGGTAATATTAAATTAACCCGGACAGCAGCTGAGCTGGCGCAGCAGGTAATGTTAAATTAACCCAGACAGCAGCTGAGCTGGCGCAGCAGGTAGTGTTAAATTAACCCGGACAGCAGCTGAGCTGGCGCAGCAGGTAATGCTAAATTAACCCGGACAGCAGCTGAGCTGGCGCAGCTCAGGTAATGTTAAATTAACCCGGACAGCAGCTGAGCTGGCGCAGCTCAGGTGATGATAAATTAACCCAGACAGCAGCTGAGCTGGCGCAGCAGGTAATGTTAAATTAACCCGGACAGCAGCTGAGCGGGCGCAGCAGGTAATGTTAAATTAACCCGGACAGCAGCTGAGCTGGCGCAGCAGGTAATGTTAAATTAACCCGGACAGCAGCTGAGCTGGCGCAGCTCAGGTAATGTTAAATTAACCCGGACAGCAGCTGAGCTGGCGCAGCTCAGGTGATGTTAAATTAACCCGGACAGCAGCTGAGCTGGCGCAGCAGGTAATGTTAAATTAACCCGGACAGCAGCTGAGCTGGCGCAGCAGGTAATGTTAAATTAACCCGGACAGCAGCTGAGCTGGCGCAGCAGGTAATGTTAAATTAACCCGGACAGCAGCTGAGCTGGCGCAGCAGGTAATGTTAAATTAACCCGGACAGCAGCTGAGCTGGCGCAGCAGGTAATGTTAAATTAACCCGGACAGCAGCTGAGCGGGCGCAGCAGGTAATGTTAAATTAACCCGGACAGCAGCTGAGCTGGCGCAGCAGGTAATGTTAAATTAACCCGGACAGCAGCTGAGCTGGCGCAGCAGGTAATGTTAAATTAACCCGGACAGCAGCTGAGCTGGCGCAGCAGGTAATGTTAAATTAACCCGGACAGCAGCTGAGCTGGCGCAGCTCAGGTAATGTTAAATTAACCCGGACAGCAGCTGAGCTGGCGCAGCAGGTAATGTTAAATTAACCCGGACAGCAGCTGAGCTGGCGCAGCTCAGGTAACTGCTCCCTTTCCTTCGCTTGTGCACGCTGTTTTAGCGTTAACAGCTTGAACTGGCGAGCTGCAGACCTGCGCGAGCGGGCGTCCAATAGTGACCTTTTACCTGACCTGTCTGCCCCGCGGCAGTGTACCGAGACGGACGAGCTGCTGCGTGAGCGGGCGTCCAATAGTGACCTTTGACTGCCCGCGGCAGTGTACCGAGATGGACGAGCTGCTGCGTGAGCGGGCGTCCATTCGTGACCTGTGACCTGACATGTGACCTGACCTGTCACCTGACCTGAGGTCTGACCTGTGACCTGACCTGTGACCTGACCAGTGACCTGACATGTGACCTGATATGTGACCTGACATGTGACCTGACCTGTGACCTTGCATGTGACCTGACCTGTGACCTGACCTGTGACCTGACCTGTGACCTGACCTATGACCTGACCTGTGACCTGACATGTGACCTGACCTGTGACCTGACCTGTGACCTGACCTGTGACCTGACCAGTGACCTGACCTGTGACCTGACCTGTGACCTGATATGTGACCTGACCCGTGACCTGACCTGAGACCTGATCTGTGACCTGACATGTGACCTGACATGTGACCTGACCTGTGACCTGACCTGTGACCGGACCTGTGACCTGACCTGTGACCTGACCTGACCTGTGACCTGACCTGTGACCTGACCTGTGACGTGACCTGACATTTGACCTGACCAGTGACCTGACCAGTGACCTGACCTGTGACCTGACCTGTGACCTGACATGTGACCTGACCTGTGACCTGACCTGTGACCTGACATGTGACCTGACATGTGACCTGACATGTGACCTGATCTGTGACCTGACCTGTGACCTGACCTGTGACCTGACATGTGACCTGACCTGTGACTTGACCTGTGACCTGACCTGTGACCTGACCTGTGACCTGACCTGTGACCTGACCTGTGACCTGACCTGTCTGCCCGCGGCAGTGTACCGAGACGGACGAGCTGCTGCGTGAGCGGGCGGAGCGGCTGCTGCGGCCGCTGCAGTCGGCCGTCTCGGCCCTGCGTCAGCTGGCGGCCCTGCTGCCCTACCTGCCGCCCTCCCAGCTGCGGGGCAGCCACCGGGTCCGCTGCTACCTGGCCTGGCTGACGGCGCTTCGACAGCAGCTCACCACCGAGAGGTGAGCTGGCGCCCCGAGAGGCCGGGGCTGTATGAAGCTGCTGTGACTGCTGCTGCTGGTGGTGGTGCCATCTTGTCGCCTTTCCTCGGTTGATGCTCAGGACGTCTGCAGTGGCCGGCCTGTCTCTGTGATGGCTGTGTTGGATATGTGACCGGCCTGTCTGCCCTGTTGTGTCGTCAGACTGGACGAGGTGCGCGGCCAGTTCCGCTCTGTGTTCGGCTCGGAGCCGTACAGCGCTGTCCGCGCCCGACTGCTGACCGAGGTCCGCACTCAGTACCAGCACATCCAGGCGGCCAACAACTACCGCATACAGGAGGTCAGTAGCGTAACAACTACCGCATACAGGTCAGTATCATAACTACCGCATACAGGAGGTCAGTATCATAACTACCGCATACAGGAGGTCAGTATCATAACTACCGCATACAGGAGGTCAGTATCATAACTACCGCCTACAGGAGGTCAGTATCATAACAACTACCGCATACAGGAGGTCAGTATCATAACTACCGCATACAGGTCAGTATCATAACTACCGCATACAGGAGGTCAGTATCATAACTACCGCATACAGGTCAGTATCATAACTACCGCATACAGGAGGTCAGTATCATAACTACCGCCTACAGGAGGTCAGTATCATAACAACTACCGCATACAGGAGGTCAGTATCATAACTACCGCATACAGGAGGTCAGTATCATAACTACTGCATACAGGAGGTCAGTAACATAACAACTACCGCATACAGGAGGTCAGTATCATAACTACCGCATACAGGAGGTCAGTATCATAAATACGCATACAGGAGGTCAGTATCATAACAACTACCGCATACAGGAGGTCAGTATCATAACTACCGCATACAGGAGGTCAGTATCATAACAACTACCGCATACAGGTCAGTAGCGCAACAACTACCGCTTACAGGAGGTCAGTATCATAACTACCGCATACAGGTCAGTATCATAACAACTACAGCATACAGGAGGTCAGTATCATAACTACCGCATACAGGAGGTCAGTATCATAAATACTCTCGGCACTGGGGACCCCAATGGGCCCTGTCGTGTAGTGTGCCAACAACCGCCCGTCACCACGATAGAGACAGAGACGCAAGTCAGAGACGAGCCGCCGACGCCCGCTACTCCGTCAGACCGAGCGGCGGCGGTGGCCGCCGACCCACCCGACGCGACTACCAGCGAGCGGCCGGGGCCGGCGCTCGCCGCAACCGACCGACAACAAGATCGGCACACCTTGCAAGGGGAGGCCGCCACAGCACCTCTGATCAGCGCTGCCGGCCAGCATCCGGTTGCACAGGCGCACAACGCAACTGAAGTGACACGCCAACCTCATGGCTCTGATACGATTGGACGCGGGGTCTTATACATCATGGCGTTGAACATTTTAAGCCTAAAACCTAAGATTTTAGACCTCCGTCATGATTTAGAATTATTAAATTGTGATATTGCTGTGCTCACAGAAACATGGCTTCGCCCCGAAACTTGCTCACGCTTCGTCACGTTCCCGGAGTTTTCTCTGCACCGTGCCGACCGTCCAGACGGCAGTGGTTACGGGGGAATAGCTGTATTGATCAAAGATAATTTGAAAGTAAAACCACTTAAATCAGTTGTAGGTGCCAAAAACGACGGCAAAATAGAAACGTTTTGGTTACAAGTCAGTAACTCGCACGGTCGTCGTTTTAACCTAGGTTGCGTATATAGACCTCCTCGACACACCGTAGCCGCCATATCAGCCGACCTCGATTTTCTTGAAACTCAAGTGCAACGCGTGTTTCTTTCGTCCACTGACAATATTGTAATAACTGGCGACCTTAACTGCAACCTTCTAGCGTCCGACAACGATATATGTATATCGAGATTTAATCAGTTCCTAGACAGCCTGGCCCTGCACCAGCACGTGACTAGTCCCACATACGAGTCTGGATCTCTACTTGATGTGTTCGTGTCCAATACGGGAAACTTTTTGAGTGACGTATCTGTCTGTCCATGTCCCTATAGTGATCACTGTATCATCCAAGCTAAATTGTCCATCCCCAAGCCTCGCCGTAAGCCGATTTTCGTCTCATCTAGGCGCCTACATCGCATTAATATATCGGCTTTTCACGCTGCTCTCAGAGCCACTGACTGGAGTGGAGTGTTCTCACGCGTGGAAGTGTCAGACCAGTGGTCTGCATTCATAAATTGTCTCCTCCCCATCCTCGACCATCACGCACCTCTAAAACGTATCAAAATTCGTAACCCTTCCGCTCCCCCTGTATCTGACACCACTCGCAACCTGATGGCACAGCGTCGCAGACTTCTTGTCCATAGTGGTAGGACCCCTGAGTTCATTGCGCTTAACAAACAGGTCCGTTCTGCCATTCGTCACGACACAAGGCAGGACATCGCCAGGAGAGTGCGTGAGCTGGGTCCTACCACCATATTTCGGAATGTACGTCAAATCATAGCGGGCAGGAAGTCTGCCGACCGCATCGTGCCAGAGGCCACCCCTGACGAGCTAAACCAGTACTTTGTGGGCGTTGGTCCCCGGGTTGCGAGTGAGGTCCGGGCCAGGGGTGAGACCCCCTCTCTCCCTGTCCGTCTACCTCGTGTCGGCACATGTGCCTTCAAACTACAGCCTATCTCTCTGTCCGCTCTCCGGTCCTTCCTCAACTCAATGAAAAATTCAGGGGCCTGTGGTGCTGACGGCATCTCTATTCAGGTAATAAAGCTTTGCTTTGCTGCTATCGGCTCCGTTTTACTCCATATCATCAATACTAGCCTATCTTCCGGCGAATACCCAGCGCCCTGGAAACATTCCATTATTCATCCAATACACAAAGCCGGCAGCCAGTCCGAAGCTTCCAATTTTCGCCCTATCTCCATTGTATCTGCCTTCCCAAAGCTCATTGAGCGTATTGTGCAACGTCAGCTTTACTCATACATGTCGGATAACCACCTGTTCTCCTCATCCCAGCACGGGTTCCGCTCCCTGCTCTCTACTGAGACCGCCCTTCTGACTGTTTCTGATCACATCCTCTCGGCTATTGACCACCAGGAACTCACCCTTCTCTGTCTCCTCGATTTATCCAAGTGCTTCGATGTCATCGACCATTCTATGCTCCTCTCTAAACTACGTACATATAACATCGATCCCACCTGGTTTATATCATACCTCTGCGGTCACACTCAGTCTGTCTGTACGGCTGATGGGAGTGGGAACCTTCATTTCTCCAGGCCTCTCCCCAATTCTATCGGAGTTTTTCAAGGCTCGTCTCTTGGGCCTTTACTTTTTCAAATATTCGCTAACGATATGTGCCTGTTCGCGGGGGATGCTCATGTGGTCCAGTACGCTGATGACACTCAAATTTTGTTATCCGGCAAAAAACACCAACTCAATGATCTGGTCAGTAAATTGGAGGACACCCTGAGTGCACTTGATACCTGGTTTCACTCTCATGGTCTCAAAGTAAATACAAGCAAGACCGAATTAATAGCGTTCGGATCCCGCCAAAATTGTCGCGACCTTTACCCTGTTGCTGTTCAGTTCCGCGAAGACATAGTACAAGAGAGCCCATACGTCAAAAATTTAGGTGTTCTGTTTGATAAGCACTTCACATGGGACTCACACGTGTCTTCCCTGGTAAAAAAATGTAGTGGTATCCTCATTGGGCTATCGCACGTGCGGCACAGCATCCCCCGCGAGCTGTTGCCACTTCTTGTAAATGCCTTGGTCGTTTCACACGTTCGGTACTGTTTAGCAGTATTTGGCAATGGCTCGCAGAGGAACATACAACGCCTTGACAAAATTCTAAATTTTGCCCTTCGTGTCATATCTGGCAAACGTAAATTTGATCACATCTCTGACGTGCGAGCTGAGCTTGGCTGGCCCACTGCCCAGCAGCTATACAGACAGCACTCCCTAAATCTACTACACAAAATTCGAAACACCGGGGAACCACAGGCTCTTGCTTCCCAGCTTCATGTCAATTCTGATCTCCGCTCCCGCTCTACGCGACAGAACTCTGACCTGGCCCTTCCACGCGTGAGGACAGAGGCTGGCAAGCGCCGATTTCTATATCATGTTGTGCAAAATTGCAATGAGCTGCCTTTAGCGACACGTCACTCAGCCATGCCCGCATTCAAAAGAGCGATACAGAACATGCCTCAACCAGAGTAGCCTGATGTATATAACGTAATGTGCGTGTGAGAGCATTGCAGTGTATGTGATGTAATGTGTATGTGAGAGTATTGAAGTATGTGCTGTATGGGAGTATGTGCTGTAGTGAAACTGTCTTCATTTTATATCAGGATGAGTGTACCATTCGTGTTGTCCATGCTTGTATGTGGCTCCGGAATAGCCCGCTTCGGCGTGGATGGGGTCCAACGTCAAATACAAATACAAATACAAATACAAATACGCATACAGGAGGTCAGTATCATAACTACCGCCTACAGGAGGTCAGTATCATAACTACCGCCTACAGGAGGTCAGTATCATAACTACGCATACAGGAGGTCAGTATCATAACTACCGCATACAGGAGGTCAGTATCATAACTACCGCATACAGATGGTCAGTATCATAACTACCGCATACAGGGTCAGTAGCGTAACAATTACCGCATACAGGAGGTCAGTAGCATAACAAATACAGCATACAGGAGGTCAGTAGCATAACAACTACCGCATACAGGAGGTCAGTATCATAACTACCGCATACAGGAGGTCAGTATCATAACTACCGCCTACAGGAGGTCAGTATCATAAATACGCATACAGAAGGTCAGTATCATAACAACTAGCGCCTTACAGGAGGTCAGTAGCATAACAAATACAGCATACAGGAGGTCAGTATCATAACAACTACCGCATACAGGAGGTCAGTATCATAACAACTACTGCATACAGGAGGTCAGTATCATAACTACCGCCTACAGGAGGTCAGTAGCATAACAAATATGGCACACAGGAGGTCAGTATCATAACAAATACCGCATACAGGAGGTCAGTATCATAACAAATACCGCATACAGGAGGTCAGTAGCATAACAACTTCTGCATACATGAGATCAGTATCATAACAAATACAGCATACAGGAGGTCATTGGCGTGGTAGACGACGCTCTTGCGTTTGATCTAGTGTACTGCGTCCTGGCTAATCTTGGTTAGTGTCTTGAGAATATGTGACAGAAATCCGGCTAGTTTTCACCGCGCCATCTAGCGGCAGCTGGCAGAAATTGTCATCTGAATCATGATGTGCATGCTGTCATCACCGATATATTCTTGGACGCTTTTACTGCACCCTGATATGTGATTTATAACTGTGCATCCGACATGACATCTGACCTGTGACCTGTGTGTGTCACAGCTGGAATCTGGGCTGGGCGGCGCGGACCCTGCCCAGCTGCAGTCCGAGTTGGAGCGTCTCTCTCAGCTGGCCGAGACGGGGCCGGAGGAAGAGGCGGCGGCCCGGCGCTGCACCCTCATGTCAGCCCTGTACACGGCCGGCAGGCAGCTGCTCAGGCTGGAGACCACCGCGCACGGTGAGATGCTCTGGCAGGCCCTCTGTGTCCCCCGGCGGTGTACACGGCCGGCAGGCAGCTGCTCAGGCTGGGGACCACCGCGCACGGTGAGATGCTCTGTCAGGCCCTCTGTGTCGCCAGGCTGTACACGGCCGGTAGGCAGCTGCTCTGGCTGAAGACCACCGCGCACGGTGAGATGCTCTGTCAGGCCCTCTGTGTCGCCAGGCTGTACACGGCCGGCAGGCAGCTGCTCAGGCTGGAGACCACCGCGCACGGTGAGGCCTCTGTTCCTTCACCTCAGCTGGTGTTGGATCTCGGCTGGTCTAACCGGCTCCCTCGCCTGTGACCTTGCCTGCTCTCTGTCCGATATGAGCTGCCCGCCGTGCTGTCTCCTGATCTGACAGCGTCCCTCTGCCCGCCTCGTCGCGCTGTCTCCTGATCTGACAGCGTCCCTCTGCCCGCCTTGCCGTGCTGTCTCCTGATCTGACAGCGTCCCTCTGCCCGCCTTGCCGTGCTGTCTCCTGATCTGACAGCGTCCCTCTGCCGTCAGGCGCCGGAGACCGCCTGGTGGAGATGACCTCGCAGGGGGGCCGCTGGTTCGTCGACGAACTGGCGGCGGCGCTCAGCTGGCTGGAGCGCCTCAGCCGGCTGGTGAGCAGCTGCTGCCAGCAGGCCGGCTCGGATCAGCAGGAGCCGGAGCCGGCCCTGCGCGAGGCGCTGGACGACCTGGCCGCCGCCCAGGACGTCATGCAGGCTCTCCAGGTCAGTCCCGGCCTCTGCGGCGAGCGGGCAGACGGTGCAGCTGTTGATCGCCTTAAAGTCAGAGTGGACGAACTCGAGCTGCGTGACGCAAACTGTATTGTAACCACCGCCACCCGTCATCCCCGGTTCAGCCGCCGCACAGCGCGTTTTAACTCTGTTCGTCGGCGTTCTGCAGGACCTGAAGACCAAGTTCTCTGGGATCATCCTGCCGGAGGGTCTGCGGTACGCGCAGCAGGAGGAGCCGTCTGTGCTGGCCACCATCACCAGCATCAGCGACGTGATCAGCACGGCCGGGGTGCCGCTCCACCAGCTCATGGGTACGGGTAGGGGAGGGCTGCACCAGGAGGCCTGGTGGGCGGGAAGGGCGGCCCTTAAGCCCCAATCATCATCATCATCATGGTGTTGAGGGACATTCTGTTGGTGACGGAGAGCGGGGAGGGGAACTCACTGTTGCAGCAGGTAGCGAAGAATGAGACCAGGCCAAGACGAAGTGGTGAGGCGGTACGTCTGGCTAGGGCTCCGTTCATGGTCTTGCTCTGTTTGAGATTTTATGGAAGGATATGTACCGGAGCGACAAAATATTACGTTCTGAATTCCTCCTAGTAAAATGCCAGTCAAGACACTGGCTTTACAAATGTGTTTGTTTTTCTTCTCGCGTGTTGCTTGTAACTTCCAATACGTCGTGTGTGCAGCGTGTGCTTGTGCTTGGTGGTTGCCGGACAAAAGTGTTCCCTTCAAACAGTAAAAGAAAGCTCGTTATTGACGTCGCCCTCAGGTAAAAGAAAGCTTGTTAATTGTTGTGGACAAGATGTTGTAGCTTCTAGCCATCAGTTGTGTCCAGCTTCAGCATAAAAGCCAGACCTGACCTGAATATCCACTGCTTCAGGTTCTCTGGAGCAGCACGTGCGACACCTGGTACTCGGTGTTCCGTCCCAACACGACCTGACCTGACCTGCAGGTTCTCTGGAGCAGCACGTGCGACACCTGGTACTCGGTGTTCCGTCCCAACACGATCTGACCTGACCTGACCTGACCTGACCTGACCTGACCTAACCTGACCTGACCTGACCTGATCCACTGCTGCAGGTTCTCTGGAGCAGCACGTGCGACACCTGGTATTCGGTGTTCCGTCCCAACACGATCTGACCTGGCCTGACCTGGCCTGACCTGGCCTGACCTGGCCTGACCTGGCCTGACCTGGCCTGACCTGGCCTGGCCTGACCTGACCTGACCTGACCTGACCTGACCTGATCCACTGCTGCAGGTTCTCTGGAGCAGCACGTGCGACACCTGGTACTCGGTGTGCCGTCCCAGCACGAGCCAGCCGTGGAGACAGCCCGCTCCCTGCTGGCCCAGTTCCAGGCGCAGGTCAACCGACGCGATGGACAGATGACACAGGGTCAGTACAGCTGTACTGGGCCACAGGATCTGGCCAGGGGAGGTGACCCAGGGCCAGTACTGGGTCACAGGATCTGGCCAGGGGAGGTGACCCAGGGTCAGTACAGTACTGGGTCACAGGATCTGGCCAGGGGAGGTGACCCAGGGCCAGTACAGTACTGGGTCACAGGATCTGGCCAGGGGAGGTGACCCAGG
The DNA here is from genome assembly GCA_036785665.1 of Chirona hameri. Taxonomy (NCBI): domain Eukaryota; kingdom Metazoa; phylum Arthropoda; class Thecostraca; order Balanomorpha; family Balanidae; genus Chirona; species Chirona hameri. The sequence continues at coordinate 82,431 of JAXIVJ010003122.1, forward strand.
GTCAGTACAGTACTGGGTCACAGGATCTGGCCAGGGGAGGTGACCCAGGACCAGTACAGTACTGGGTCACAGGATCTGGCCAGGGAGGTGACACAGGGCCAGTACAGTACTGGGTCGGCCCAGCCCCATTTGGTCGAATGCAACTTAAAGGGAGTGTGTCTACTGACATCGCTTATTTGGGGTCATTGACACTGCACTATTGTATAGAACAAAATTGTATGAATCAAACCATCATGTCTTTCATTTCTCCAGATTCACACTAGTTGCTGAGATATTCCAAAGACCCCAGGAACTGGCTGGTAGCAAAAAGTTATCGAGTAGACGCCAGGGTTACCACTTCTAGAAGCATTGCTAATATCGGAATATCTGTACACATTTGCTACCATATCATTAGCCCCGGCCAATAGCATTTCGACAAAACAGGTCGTGAGCGCTGATAGCAGCAGCCGAACAGAACCTCGACGGCCATTTTGCTTTTCGACGGTTTGCGACATTTTGCTTATCGACGGTGATATTGTTCGTATCGATTGTTTATTGTCTTAGGTGCGCCGTTTTACATAACATCTTCTTGGCTCTGATTACCTTCACTATAGTGGCGATCGTTTTATCGATATCGAAGAACAAAAATAATAAGCGAAAATTCAACTAAAGGGGCTCCAGATGTGAATTTCATCGTATTCAACAATGAAACCAATAATGGCTACTTGCCGTATGAAGAAACAAATATTTTTGACATTCCAAAACAGTAGGCACACTGAACTCCCTTTAAAGATGGATTGAATGCGAAACAAATGCCTGGTATTAATGATTGGCCTGCGTTCGTCTGCGGCTGTCTATGTGGCTGATGTATTCTGCTCTGATTGAGCTGCGTTCGTCTGCGGCTGTCTATGTGGCTGATGTATTCTGCTCTGATTGGTCTGCGTTCGTCTGCGGCTGTCTATGTGGCTGATGTATTCTGCTCTGATTGGTCTGCGTTCGTCTGCGGCTGTCTATGTGGCTGATGTATTCTGCTCTGATTGAGCTGCGTTCGTCTGCGGCTGTCTATGTGGTGCAGTGGCTGATGTATTCTGCTCTGATTGATCTGCGTTCGTCTGCGGCTGTCTATGTGGTGCAGTGGCTGATGTATTCTGCTGCTCTGATTGATCTGCGTTCGTCTGCGGCTGTCTATGTGGTGCAGTGGCTGATGTATTCTGCTCTGATTGATCTGCGTTCGTCTGCGGCTGTCTATGTGGCTGATGTATTCTGCTCTGATTGAGCTGCGTTCGTCTGCGGCTGTCTATGTGGCTGATGTATTCTGCTCTGATTGAGCTGCGTTCGTCTGCGGCTGTCTATGTAGCGCAGTGGCTGATGTATTCTGCTCTGATTGATCTGCGTTCGTCTGCGGCTGTCTATGTGGTGCAGTGGCTGATGTATTCTGCTCTGATTGGTCTGCGTTCGTCTGCGGCTGTCTATGTGGCTGATGTATTCTGCTCTGATTGAGCTGCGTTCGTCTGCGGCTGTCTATGTGGTGCAGTGGCTGATGTATTCTGCTCTGATTGAGCTGCGTTCGTCTGCAGCTGTCTATGTGGTGCAGTGGCTGATGTATTCTGCTCTGATTGGCCTGCGTTCGTCTGCGGCTGTCTATGTGGCTGATGTATTCTGCTCTGATTGAGCTGCGTTCGTCTGCGGCTGTCTATGTGGTGCAGTGGCTGATGTATTCAGCTCTGATTGATCTGCGTTCGTCTGCGGCTGTCTATGTGGTGCAGTGGCTGATGTATTCAGCTCTGATTGAGCTGCGTTCGTCTGCGGCTGTCTATGTGGTGCAGTGACTGATGTATTCTGCTCTGATTGGCCTGCGTTCGTCTGCGGCTGTCTATGTGGTGCAGTAGCTGATGTATTCTGCTCTGATTGGTCTGCGTTCGTCTGCGGCTGTCTATGTGGCTGATGTATTCTGCTCTGATTGAGCTGCGTTCGTCTGCGGCTGTCTATGTGGTGCAGTGGCTGATGTATTCTGCTCTGATTGATCTGCGTTCGTCTGCGGCTGTCTATGTGGTGCAGTGGCTGATGTATTCTGCTGCTCTGATGTATCTGCGTTCGTCTGCGGCTGTCTATGTGGTGCAGTGGCTGATGTATTCTGATCTGATTGGTCTGCGTTCGTCTGCGGCTGTCTATGTGGTGCAGTGGCTGATGTATTCTGCTCTGATTGGTCTGCGTTCGTCTGCGGCTGTCTATGTGGCTGATGTATTCTGCTCTGATTGAGCTGCGTTCGTCTGCGGCTGTCTATGTGGTGCAGTGGCTGATGTATTCTGCTCTGATTGATCTGCGTTCGTCTGCGGCTGTCTATGTGGTGCAGTGGCTGATGTATTCTGCTCTGATTGGTCTGCGTTCGTCTGCGGCTGTCTATGTGGTGCAGTGGCTGATGTATTCTGCTCTGATTGGTCTGCGTTCGTCTGCGGCTGTCTATGTGGCTGATGTATTCAGCTCTGATTGGTCTGCGTTCGTCTGCGGCTGTCTATGTGGTGCAGTGGCTGATGTATTCTGCTCTGATTGATCTGCGTTCGTCTGCGGCTGTCTATGTGGTGCAGTGGCTGATGTATTCTGCTCTGATTGGCCTGCGTTCGTCTGCGGCTGTCTATGTGGTGCAGTGGCTGATGTATTCTGCTCTGATTGGTCTGCGTTCGTCTGCGGCTGTCTATGTGGCTGATGTATTCTGCTCTGATTGAGCTGCGTTCGTCTGCGGCTGTCTATGTGGTGCAGTGGCTGATGTATTCTGCTCTGATTGATCTGCGTTCGTCTGCGGCTGTCTATGTGGCGCAGTGGCTGATGTATTCTGCTCTGATTGATCTGCGTTCGTCTGCGGCTGTCTATGTGGTGCAGTGGCTGATGTATTCTGCTGCTCTGATTGATCTGCGTTCGTCTGCGGCTGTCTATGTGGCTGATGTATTCTGCTCTGATTGGTCTGCGTTCGTCTGCGGCTGTCTATGTGGTGCAGTGGCTGATGTATTCTGCTGCTCTGATTGATCTGCGTTCGTCTGCGGCTGTCTATGTGGCTGATGTATTCAGCTCTGATTGATCTGCGTTCGTCTGCGGCTGTCTATGTGGTGCAGTGGCTGATGTATTCTGCTCTGATTGATCTGCGTTCGTCTGCGGCTGTCTATGTGGTGCAGTGACTGATGTATTCTGCTCTGATTGGTATGCGTTCGTCTGCGGCTGTCTATGTGGTGCAGTGGCTGATGTATTCTGCTGCTCTGATTGGTCTGCGTTCGTCTGCGGCTGTCTATGTGGTGCAGTGGCTGATGTGTTCTGCTGCTCTGATTGGTCTGCGTTCGTCTGCGGCTGTCTATGTGGCTGATGTATTCTGCTCTGATTGGTCTGCGTTCGTCTGCGGCTGTCTATGTGGCTGATGTATTCAGCTCTGATTGGTCTGCGTTCGTCTGCGGCTGTCTATGTGGTGCAGTGGCTGATGTATTCAGCTCTGATTGATCTGCGTTCGTCTGCGGCTGTCTATGTGGCTGATTTATTCAGCTCTGATTGATCTGCGTTCGTCTGCGGCTGTCTATGTGGCTGATGTATTCTGCTCTGATTGAGCTGCGTTCGTCTGCGGCTGTCTATGTGGTGCAGTGGCTGATGTATTCTGCTCTGATTGATCTGCGTTCGTCTGCGGCTGTCTATGTGGCTGATGTATTCAGCTCTGATTGATCTGCGTTCGTCTGCGGCTGTCTATGTGGTGCAGTGGCTGATGTATTCTGCTCTGATTGATCTGCGTTCGTCTGCGGCTGTCTATGTGGCTGATGTATTCTGCTCTGATTGAGCTGCGTTCGTCTGCGGCTGTCTATGTGGTGCAGTGGCTGATGTATTCTGCTCTGATTGATCTGCGTTCGTCTGCGGCTGTCTATGTGGCTGATGTATTCTGCTCTGATTGGTCTGCGTTCGTCTGCGGCTGTCTATGTGGCTGATGTATTCTGCTCTGATTGAGCTGCGTTCGTCTGCGGCTGTCTATGTGGCGCAGTGACTGATGTATTCAGCTCTGATTGGTCTGCGTTCGTCTGCGGCTGTCTATGTGGTGCAGTGGCTGATGTATTCAGCTCTGATTGATCTGCGTTCGTCTGCGGCTGTCTACGTGGCGCAGTGACTGATGTATTCTGCTCTGATTGGTCTGCGTTCGTCTGCGGCTGTCTTTGTGGTGCAGTGGCTGATGTATTCAGCTCTGATTGAGCTGTGTTCGTCTGCGGCTGTCTATGTGGTGCAGTGGCTGATGTATTCTGCTCTGATTGATCTGCGTTCGTCTGCGGCTGTCTATGTGGTGCAGTGGCTGATGTATTCAGCTCTGATTGATCTGCGTTCGTCTGCGGCTGTCTATGTGGCTGATGTATTCAGCTCTGATTGGTCTGCGTTCGTCTGCGGCTGTCTATGTGGCGCAGTGACTGATGTATTCTGCTCTGATTGGTCTGCGTTCGTCTGCGGCTGTCTATGTGGTGCAGTGGCTGATGTATTCAGCTCTGATTGATCTGCGTTCGTCTGTGGCTGTCTATGTGGTGCAGTGGCTGATGTATTCTGCTCTGATTGATCTGCGTTCGTCTGCGGCTGTCTATGTGGCTGATGTATTCAGCTCTGATTGGTCTGCGTTCGTCTGCGGCTGTCTATGTGGTGCAGTGGCTGATGTATTCAGCTCTGATTGATCTGCGTTCGTCTGCGGCTGTCTATGTGGCTGATGTATTCAGCTCTGATTGGTCTGCGTTCGTCTGCGGCTGTCTATGTGGCGCAGTGGCTGATGTATTCAGCTCTGATTGGCCTGCGTTCGTCTGCGGCTGTCTATGTGGTGCAGTGGCTGATGTATTCTGCTCTGATTGATCTGCGTTCGTCTGCGGCTGTCTATGTGGCTGATGTATTCAGCTCTGATTGGTCTGCGTTCGTCTGCGGCTGTCTATGTGGCGCAGTGACTGATGTATTCTGCTCTGATTGGTCTGCGTTCGTCTGCGGCTGTCTATGTGGCTGATGTATTCTGCTCTGATTGGTCTGCGTTCGTCTGCGGCTGTCTATGTGGCTGATGTATTATGCTGCTCTCGTGTGTGTCCGTTACCGACACGCAGTATGACCTGACCGGGACGGACTATGTTGTGTGTGACGCCGCAGGTCAGATGCTGCTGATGGGCTTCAACATCCTGTTCGAGACGGTGGAGCGGAAGGTGGAGACGCTGGTGGCGCGGCTGCCGCAGCTCAGGGAGTGGGCCAGCATCGACTGTATCAGAGAAGCCAGCGCCATCATGGTAGGGAATATTACATCAGGGACGGCGAAGGATACTGTATCAGAGACGCCAGCGCCATGTTTATGTTCTTGTTCCAGGCTCCGCTGCGGAGCGCCGCCACCCGAGAGGTGCTGCAGCAGATGGCGCTCTTGCTGAGGTTGGAGCTGCTGTAGCTGATGATGGCCTGTTGTTTCAGGCTCCGCTGCGGAGCGCCGCCACCCGGGAGGTGCTGCAGCTGATGGCGCTCCTGCTGAGGTTGGAGCTGCTGTAGCTGATGATGGCCTGTTGTTTCAGGCTCCGCTGCGGAGCGCCGCCACCCGGGAGGTGCTGCAGCTGATGGCGCTCCTGCTGAGGTTGGAGCTGCTGTAGCTGATGATGGCCTGTTGTTTCAGGCTCCGCTGCGGAGCGCCGCCACCCGGGAGGTGCTGCAGCTGATGGCGCTCCTGCTGAGGTTGGAGCTGCTGTAGCTGATGATGGCCTGTTGTTTCAGGCTCCGCTGCGGAGCGCCGCCACCCGGGAGGTGCTGCAGCTGATGACGTTCCTGCTGAGGTTGGAGTTGCTGCAGAACTTTTTCACCAAATGTCTGCAGAACGCCGCCGCCTACACCGGTACGTCAACACTCATAGCTCTACACCAGTACGTCAACACTCGTGGCTCCACTGACCTGCAGTAGCATACATTTGCTGAATCTAAAACTGAAGACGTATATAACGTTACCAGCCAGTGTGGTGTGCACCTGCGGCACGAAAGACACAGATGCAGCTGTCGGTGTGTTGGGACAGCCAGCTGACTGGGGCGGGGGTGCGTTCGGGGCAGGTGTGGAGATGCTGCAGATGCAGCTGTCGGTGTGTTGGGACAGCCAGCTGACTGGGGCGGGGGTGCGTTCGGGACAGGTGTGGAGATGCCGCAGATGCAGCTGTCGGTGTGTTCGGACAGCCAGCTGACGGCGCCTCTGCGTCACTGTATCAGCGGCTATCTGCGGCGCACGGTGCTCGGTCTGCCGTCGCTGCTGGCCGCCCGGCTCACCTGCCGGCTGGCAGACGCCTGCGGCATCAGCGTCACAGGTAAGTTGTGTGGCGGCCGAGCCGACCCGCCGTGATCGGCGTCGAGCCATGTGTGGATTGTGTACCCCGTCTGCCACTGCCATCATTACGCCAAGGAATTGCAGTCCGCCTCTGTCTGTCAGTCTGTCTGTTTTGTGTGCCTTTCACTGGCAATCTGCTTGTGTCACTGGCAATCTGCCTGGCTGTGTCTGTATGTGCCATCTAGGGATAGTAACTTCTGTGTGTTCTGAACTGTACTCACCCATGCGGGACCGTACCATGTAACCATGTAATTCTCGCCGTACCATGTAATCATGTAATGTGTAATGCGAGAACCTCCACCTTATCCAGCGGAGGTGGCCCAGCGGGAGGTGGGCGCCGACAGCAGGGTGCCGCTGGAGGAGCTGGTCAGGGCCGCCCTGGAGCGGGCTCTGGCGGACGGTGCCGCCACCTCCGGCCAGCTGGCGCGCTGCCAGCAGCGCGTCACACAGCTGGAGACGGCCTGGAGACAGCACTCGCTCGTCAGGTCAGAGAGGAACAGGTCGTCAGCTCGTCAGGTCAGAGGGGAACAGGAACAGCAGGAGAGGATGGTTACACCTGGAAACCGGGGCATGTTATCACTTTGAAACTTCGAGATTGGAAATCCCAGCGAAGATGGAAAAATCTGATTCTGAAGAGCCCCTTCTCTTTTTTTACTGATATACATTATTTCGTTGTTGAATGATGTTGTGTTGGTAAGTGAACGAGCCTGGTATTTGGCATCCACGTTAGGGCGTATTTAAAGGTACAGCCCTGTAATCTGCTGTGCCCTCACGTCCTGTCTGACCCGTCTGCTGACCCGTCTGCTGACCCGTCTGCTGACCCGTCTGCTGACCCGTCTGCTGACCCGTCTGCTGTCATGTCTGCTGACCTGTCTGATCCAGTCTGCTGACCTGTGTGTCTGTGTGCTATCAGCGCGTGTCAGGAGGAGTTGGCGCAGTGCCAGCGGGCGGCCGAGAGGTACCAGCTCTCGGAGGCGGCCCACCTCTGGCTCTACACGGACCTGACCGGCACGCCCGGCACCGGCCGCGACCTCGTGCTGGACCAGCTCAGCCGCGCCATCAGCGCCGCCCACCGGTGAGGGTTGGAACTAACGCCATCAGCGCTGCCTAGCAGTTAGTCCGCTAATTAGCACGCCATCAGCGCCGCCCACCGGTGAAGCTGCGAACCGCGAAGACCGCAAAGTGATAAAGTGCGCAGAAAAGAGCTACAACTTTTCAGGGTTTACTGATATGTGACCTTACCGTGCCCGTCAGGTATCCGTCGCCCCGTGACCTGACCTGAGCTGACCTGAGCTGACCTGGCCTATGTCCGGAAGGTGTCCGCCGCTCCGTGACCTGACCTGACCTGACCTATGTCCGGCAGGTGTCCGCCGCTCTGTGACCTGACTTGACCTGACCTGACCTATGTCCGGCAGGTGTCCGCCGCTCCGTGACCTGACTTGACCTGACTTGACCTAACCTGACCTGACCTATGTCCGGCAGGTGTCCGCCGCTCCGTGACCTAACCTGACCTGACCTATGCCCGGCAGGTGTCCGTCGCTCCGTGACCTGACTTGACCTGACCTGACCTATGTCCGGCAGGTGTCCGTCGCCCCGTGACCTGACCTGAGCTGAGCTGACCTGACCTATGTCCGGCAGGTGTCCGCCGCTCCGTGACCTGACTTGACCTGACCTGACCTAACCTGACCTGACCTGACCTATGTCCGGCAGGTGTCCGCCGCTCCGTGACCTGACTTGACCTGACCTGACCTGACCTATGTCCGGCAGGTGTCCGCCGCTCTGGGACCTGGCGGATGATTTCACGCAGTTGTCTCAGAGTGTGGAACAGAGACTGCGCTGGGCGGCCGGCGCCAACGCTGAGGTGGCTCAGGTACTGCTCAGTTGCTCGCAGTACTGCCTTTGTGTTCCACTCAATGTCTCGGCCTACTGGGCCTCTGTCGAGGCCTGGCCTCCTCTCACTTGGTAAAAGAGGCTCCCGACTGTGGTATGGACATGTTAATGTGATTATGTACTCTTTTTGGGAACATTTACTTTAGGTGTTGTTTTATAATCAAGAGACTTTTTCATCGATTTCCTCGTAGCAAATAATTACATACATCTGTATGCTGTTTCCCAGCTGCTGGAGTCCCACACGGGCTGTGTACAGCAGTATCAGGGCCGTGTGTTGTGTTTCCCAGCTGCTGGAGTCCCACACAGGCTGTGTACAGCAGCATCAGAGCCGTGTGTTGTGTTTCCCAGCTGCTGGAGTCCCACACGGGCTGTGTACAGCAGTGTCAGGCCAGGATCTCCGACCTGAGACAGCTGGTGACCGCGGTGGCGGAGCTGGGTCGCAGCGTCCTCCACTCGGAGCGACTCAGGGGCCGCGGCGCCGAGCCGGCCGCCGAGGACTCGCGCTTCATCCAGGTATGGCTGTATGGCAAGGTGTCCGTGCGATGGCGACAAGTGCCGGTGTCGTGTCAGACAGATGACCTGGTCAATTTTGCGGCGCCTTACCACGGGTGCTGGCAACGGCCAGTAGTATGTGCGGAGGTCAACAGCGTGTCTTTGCTGCTTTAGGGTATGGATCGGCACGTATCACATGCATTTGTGCTTTCATTTGTATATGGTATTGTCTCGAAATTTGTATCGTAGTGGCCTGACCTGACATGACCTGACCTGACCTGACCTGGCCTGACCTGGCCTGACCTGGCCTGACCTGGCCTGACCTGGCCTGACCTGGCCTGACCTGGCCTGACCTGGCCTGACCTGGCCTGACCTGGCCTGACCTGGCCTGACCTGGCCTGACCTGGCCTGACCTGGCCTGACCTGGCCTGACCTGGCCTGACCTGGCCTGACCTGGCCTGACCTGGCCTGACCTGGCCTGACCTGGCCTGACCTGGCCTGACCTGGCCTGACCTGGCCTGACCTGGCCTGACCTGGCCTGACCTGGCCTGACCTGGCCTGACCTGGCCTGACCTGGCCTGACCTGGCCTGACCTGGCCTGACCTGGCCTGACCTGGCCTGACCTGGCCTGACCTGGCCTGACCTGGCCTGACCTGGCCTGACCTGGCCTGACCTGGCCTGACCTGGCCTGACCTGGCCTGACCTGGCCTGACCTGGCCTGACCTGGCCTGACCTGGCCTGACCTGGCCTGACCTGGCCTGACCTGGCCTGACCTGGCCTGACCTGGCCTGACCTGGCCTGACCTGGCCTGACCTGGCCTGACCTGGCCTGACCTGGCCTGACCTGGCCTGACCTGGCCTGACCTGGCCTGACCTGGCCTGACCTGGCCTGACCTGGCCTGACCTGGCCTGACCTGGCCTGACCTGGCCTGACCTGGCCTGACCTGGCCTGACCTGGCCTGACCTGGCCTGACCTGGCCTGACCTGGCCTGACCTGGCCTGACCTGGCCTGACCTGGCCTGGCCTGGCCTGACCTGACCTGGCCTGACCTGGCCTGACCTGGCCTGACCTGGCCTGACCTGGCCTGACCTGGCCTGACCTGGCCTGCAGCTGCTGGGGGAGGTTCAGGAGGCGGCTCGCCTCTCGCCAGAGCTGGGACAGACAGTGTCCTGACCTGGCCTGACCTAACCTAACCTGCAGCTGCTGGGGGAGGTTCAGGAGGCGGCTCGCCTCTCGCCAGAGCTGGGACAGACAGTGACCTGACCTGACCTGACCTGCAGCTGCTGGGGGAGGTTCAGGAGGCGGCTCGTCTCTCGCCAGAGTTGGGACAGACAGTGACCTGACCTGACCTGACCTGCAGCTGCTGGGGGAGGTTCAGGA
>JAXIVJ010003123.1:0-7500 GCA_036785665.1 Chirona hameri
GACTGATGTCCAAATGGCCTTGATATGCTCTGGCTGTTGCGCTTAATGTTGTGTATTTCTTAAAGGGATTATACGGGTTTCCGTCCTGAAAGTAAATGCACTCTTTTGCAGTTGTATGAGCTTTAAACACGTTTAACACATATAACAGGGACCTCAATGCTCATTTAGTCCATTTATTCAGAAATTATCAGCGTTAAAACTTGGGCGTTTTTCGAGACTAGTATCAGATAACGAGTACTTGATCGGCACTACTGTCCACCACTTTTATCTTAAGATCAATTTTAGAGTTTTGAATTATCTGCAAGTCCTACACTGGATCACAAAATTATTATGCAATTCAAAACTGACGGGACTTTGTATTACTACACACTGTTCGTTGAGGTTTTGTGTTTTTGTGGTTTCCTTTTCTCTGACCTTTAGCGTTGAGAATTTGGTGGTGGCGTATTAATTTTTTGGCTGAAAATTCATGAAAAATATAGAATTTTATGGGAAAACTAGGTAACTGCTGCTGTCGTTGGAACAAAACAAGTTTATTTTCTTTCAAATATTGCTTATTTTACCGGAAATATGCCATACGTGAGGTGTTTTTATTAGCATAAAAGAGATGACTGGCTCTGCCTCAGCCGGTCCTGTAGAAAATACGCGGTGGCATCACTGCGCACTTTGGAATGTCCTTACGTGCAGAAGAGGTCATTTCCAGAAAAATGTGGCTACCGTGGGACTTCTACCACCTTTATAAGTACGTTTTACTATGTAACTCAATTATTCTGGGAAAAACCCGTATAATCCCTTTAACCCTATTTGTAACAGGCTCCTGGCTACCCCTATTTGTAACAGGGGGGGGGGCGGATTCCGCCCCCCCAGGAGATCTCGAGATCTACCCGTCCGATTTTCAAAAATGAAACGGTGTTTGGTTCCCCTCAACACGATCTACATTTCTAAAAAATCCAAAAAATCCAAAACATTTGATAGGGCAAAAACCACAAATTTTAGTGGTATTTTTGATCCAACATAGCTTTCATGTTTATCGACCGATTTTAACACAATTAATACGAATCGATAGAGATTTAATTGGAAATTGATATATCACAGTGGCGTTTGCAAATTCAAAAATCATAGGCGTGTGCAGGTCACTCAATATGGGGGTGAAGTAAATGCGTAATAAAACCAATTCTTTATGGTTTTTTTTTTGATAAATGAAATGGTATGTGATTGTGACATTAGACAAAACAGTTAAAAATCATATTTTTTGCCATAGGCGGTACCAGGTTAGTGAAAAAGGGGGGTGAAATTAGGAAAAAATATTAACCGCAGACAAGTTGCTACCCAGCACTATAAATATGTTACTGATCGTAGATAGTTCTTTTTTGCATGTTGTACTTCATCATAGGCGTATCCAGGATCCAAACTGGGGCGGCTCAATACCTTTTGATAAGTATATTATCCGCTATTATGATACTAACTAGTCAACAGTGACTATATCACTTACAACTTCAATTAACATTGCTTACCCCCCTTTTACCCTACCTGGACTCGCCTATTATCTTATAATCGTTCGTAGAGTAGCCTGTGGTGCGTGTTTCATCCGAAAACTACAGTATGTTATGTCATTGTACGCCCATGCCTCTTAGTTCCCTTGCAATAATATGACCCCCTTTCTTCGATTCCTGAGCGCGCCTCTGCAAAAAAATGACTTTATTCCCCTTTCTGGCCTCATATGTACATATATCATTATAAGCTAACCGTCTATTGCGCCGTTATCGCTGGCATATCGTCATCACCAAGCCAGTCACCCCCCTTTTCATGTGCCTGAACACGCCCCTGCAACTCTATATGTAATAAATTATGTAAATAATGGAAGCAGAAGCTATCTTTTACATCTTGATAACTATAAATGTCCCTTACATTGCTCTATTTGCTTCCCGCCAAGCATTGAATACTTCCTGGAACCCCCCCCCCCTTTTCAAGCCCCTGAAACCGCCTCTGCCATGGAATTTTTATGATATTTCATTAACATCAACTAATTTTCACTTGTTGAAATCACCGTGAACCGATGTAACTCCTTCATACTTGAGGCAGTTAGGAAGAAACCGTGAAGATCGCATTTCCGTATTATCGCCAAATATCGCCTCCGAACCCACCCAAAACTGTACCCTGGAACCGCCTCTGTTCAGGTTAAGAACTCAACATTTTGACTCCAAATGCGGTATTTAATTCTATGAAAAGTCCTAAAATTTCATGGGCCTGCTCCCAGCTGTTCTGGAGATATCTGCGAAAAACATGAGGGGGGGGGGGGGGGGGGGGCGGAATCCGCCCCCCCCCTGTTACAAATAGGGTTAAATGTCTGAAATGTAATGATTTGAAAAGTTGTGTGGACAATTCAGTAGCGTACCCAGGATTTACTCCAGGAGGGGGCAATTTTTGCTCAGGGGGGCATAAAGTACCCCCACCAAAAAAACTCACCGGATTTGGCCCACTATATTTTTAAAAGGGCATATTTTCACATTTTTCTTTAAAAAAAAAATCATTTTTTTCGACCGAAGGGGGCACGTACAGACCTTCAGGGAGGCCCTCTTTTCTTTTTCTTTTTTGCGGGCCCCCTCATAAATTTCTGGGGGGGGGGGGGGTCAGCTGGCCCCTTTGACCCCCCCCCCCTGCGTGCGCCACTGCTCCAGGCTCCTCCAGATCCAAAGGGACAATTTATGCGCGGAAACGTCGTTCTGCCCCTTGCTGCTTTCAAACCATTTGCACTGTTACTGTAACGGGATTTCGCTTCGCTTTTCTGTTCGTTCTGCCATTTCTTGCAACATTGCAACATTTTTTTCGAAATTTTGGAAACTCTTATTCCGGTTAATTTTGGGTCGCTGAATGCATTGACATAAATAGTGAGGCTCTCTGGCTTAATCTGCAACAGTTAGAGCTGCTTGCAACAATTTTCAACAAATTGCAATTTTTTTGCAATTTTGCTCACGGGGTTTTCTTGAGATCCGGAATCGAAATATGGCACTTTCAGAATGTTATATCCCCCTGTTTTCGAGATATTACTAAATTTTGTGGTTGCAAATGCCGAATCGAACTAGACCCGTACATACATTTGTTTAATTTGGAGGCAAGTCAATCATCGGCGAGCACATAGGTCGCTGCACGGTTAGGGTGGGTGGTGGTGAAATTTTGCAGGTTAATAGGAAATTGGTCCGGTGGAATAAGGTCCGGGTTCCTTGTTCGTGAGCCGGCCTAATGGCTATCTGGCTCCTCCTTACATGGTTTCCCAACGGTTTATCTCCCAAATATCACAATGAATTCAGAAAATGGTTCACTGCCCCTCCTGCATGCCCAGTGCAACGCTACGCTGAGGACCATCTCCCACTGGGACTAACACAGTCATACGTCCTTGCACTCAGACTCTCCTCATGCAATCACTCAATCAATCTCTGTCATACTATGCAGTAAACTGTCGGGTTGGTCTCCTGACCCCTCCCTTTTCCTATTCCCTCCAGTGGTGCATAGCACTACGCCGGGTACGCAGTTTCGGCAGTCCTATGGCGTGCTTATGGCTCCCATAGACACTTGATAAGACAACGACTTAACAATTGCTTATGTGTATACTTACCTCGTAAAAATTCCATTGCGAAGTCCACCGTTGTAGCCTTGTTATAGCTGAGCGCTCACGTCTTATTGCGTATTCCCGAGGCGTCTTCTGATACTGCCACAGCAGCCTACTAAAAACCGAAGTCTCACTGCCGGAGCTACCTGGCTCACTGCGGAATAAATACCGTCTAACTGCAGTCACCCGACAAATGAGATGGACATAATGTGTCCCGTCGCCCTGCCAGTGATGCACCCGGGCTGCCACGGGGCCTACTATCCCCCGAGGTCGTGATCCTGCGAAGCACTCCGCGACCAGCGACTTAAGAGTTTCAGCTCCCAGGGCGTCACAAGGGACATATCCTAAATTCTCCGAGGTCGTGATCCTACGGAGCTTTCGCCCTTAGGCTTCACGAGGGACTTACCCTAAACCCTCCGAGGTCGTGATCCTGCGAAGCACTCCGCGACTAGCGACTTAAGAGTTTCAGCTCCCAGGGCGTCACAAGGGACATATCCTAAATTCTCCGAGGTCGTGATCCTACGGAGCTTTCGCTCCCAGGTGTCACGAGGGACTTACCCTAAACCCTCCGAGGTTGTGATCCTGCGAAGCACTCCGCGACCAGCGACTTAAGAGTTTCAGCTCCCAGGGCGTCACAAGGGACATATCCTAAATTCTCCGAAGTCGTGATCCTACGGAGCTTTCGCTCCCAGGCTTCACGAGGGACTTACCCTAAACCCTCCGAGGTCGTGATCCTGCGAAGCACTCCGCGACTAGCGACTTAAGAGTTTCAGCTCCCAGGGCGTCACAAGGGACATATCCTAAATTCTCCGAGGTCGTGATCCTACGGAGCTTTAGCTCCCAGGTGTCACGAGGGACTTGCCCTAAAATTTCGTCCGAACTCGTGTGTCAAGCGTATAAGGTACGGTCCCGCCGGCTTAGTATCCCTGCCATCACGAGGGGCCTGAAGCCTCGGTTCCACCGGTCTCTCGCTAGGGTGTCCCAGCCCGCCCCACTGGGGAGTTCTCGATCCCCCAAGAGCATCCGGTGCAACCAGGCCATTCCCGAGACTTACTGCGCCTGAGCCTCGCTATAACACACGGCTTCCTGAACCCCGTCCACACATCTGACAACTTGTCCGTCTCCACGTCAAAACGGTCTAGTCTTACTTGAATCTTCCTTACCTCCACACCCTTTTCCTTCCTCACACGGACATTGACCGTGTCGACAGGCATATTGCGCACAGGGGCGCGCTACGTACTGTCTAGGCCTCCTCACAATCTTCTCCATTAGTCTCCGTGGTCAGTTTCGGTCATACCGCGATCATCATGCCTCCTTAGTGCATTGCATCCTTTATTCCCCGACTTTACGTTAATGGATGTCCCTGGGTGTGCGTCCGCACGTTCGTATGTCATAAGTATGTATGTCTGTAAATGTGTCTGGATGTATGTATGTATGTATGTATGTATGTCTGTAAATGTGTCTGGATGTATGTATGAATGTATGTATGTATGTATGTATGTATGTATGTATGTATGTATGTATGTATGTATGTATGTATGTATGTATGTATGTATGTATGTATGTATGTCGGTCGGTCGGTCGGTCGGTCGGTCGGTCGGTCGGTCGGTCGGTCGGTCGGTCGGTCGGTCGGTCGGTCGGTCGGTCGGTCGGTCGGTCGTCGGTCGGTCGGTCGGTCGGTCGGTCGGTCGGTCGGTCGGTCGGTCGGTCGGTCGGTCGGTCGGTCGGTCGGTCGGTCGGTCGGTCGGTCGGTCGGTCGGTCGGTCGGTCGGTCGGTCGGTCGGTCGGTCGGTCGGTCGGTCGGTCGGTCGGTCGGTCGGTCGGTCGGTCGGTCGGTCGGTCGGTCGGTCGGTCGGTCGGTCGGTCGGTCGGTCGGTCGGTCGGTCGGTCGGTCGGTCGGTCGGTCGGTCGGTCGGTCGGTCGGTCGGTCGGTCGGTCGGTCGGTCGGTCGGTCGGTCGGTCGGTCGGTCGGTCGGTCGGTCGGTCGGTCGGTCGGTCGGTCGGTCGGTCGGTCGGTCGGTCGGTCGGTCGGTCGGTCGGTCGGTCGGTCGGTCGGTCGGTCGGTCGGTCGGTCGGTCGGTCGGTCGGTCGGTCGGTCGGTCGGTCGGTCGGTCGGTCGGTCGGTCGGTCGGTCGGTCGGTCGGTCGGTCGGTCGGTCGGTCGGTCGGTCGGTCGGTCGGTCGGTCGGTCGGTCGGTCGGTCGGTCGGTCGGTCGGTCGGTCGGTCGGTCGGTCGGTCGGTCGGTCGGTCGGTCGGTCGGTCGGTCGGTCGGTCGGTCGGTCGGTCGGTCGGTCGGTCGGTCGGTCGGTCGGTCGGTCGGTCGGTCGGTCGGTCGGTCGGTCGGTCGGTCGGTCGGTCGGTCGGTCGGTCGGTCGGTCGGTCGGTCGGTCGGTCGGTCGGTCGGTCGGTCGGTCGGTCGGTCGGTCGGTCGGTCGGTCGGTCGGTCGGTCGGTCGGTCGGTCGGTCGGTCGGTCGGTCGGTCGGTCGGTCGGTCGGTCGGTCGGTCGGTCGGTCGGTCGGTCGGTCGGTCGGTCGGTCGGTCGGTCGGTCGGTCGGTCGGTCGGTCGGTCGGTCGGTCGGTCGGTCGGTCGGTCGGTCGGTCGGTCGGTCGGTCGGTCGGTCGGTCGGTCGGTCGGTCGGTCGGTCGGTCGGTCGGTCGGTCGGTCGGTCGGTCGGTCGGTCGGTCGGTCGGTCGGTCGGTCGGTCGGTCGGTCGGTCGGTCGGTCGGTCGGTCGGTCGGTCGGTCGGTCGGTCGGTCGGTCGGTCGGTCGGTCGGTCGGTCGGTCGGTCGGTCGGTCGGTCGGTCGGTCGGTCGGTCGGTCGGTCGGTCGGTCGGTCGGTCGGTCGGTCGGTCGGTCGGTCGGTCGGTCGGTCGGTCGGTCGGTCGGTCGGTCGGTCGGTCGGTCGGTCGGTCGGTCGGTCGGTCGGTCGGTCGGTCGGTCGGTCGGTCGGTCGGTCGGTCGGTCGGTCGGTCGGTCGGTCGGTCGGTCGGTCGGTCGGTCGGTCGGTCGGTCGGTCGGTCGGTCGGTCGGGTCGGTCGGTCGGTCGGTCGGTCGGTCGGTCGGTCGGTCGGTCGGTCGGTCGGTCGGTCGGTCGGTCGGTCGTCGGTCGGTCGGTCGGTCGGTCGGTCGGTCGGTCGGTTCGGTCGGTCGGTCGGTCGGTCGGTCGGTCGGTCGGTCGGTCGGTCGGTCGGTCGGTCGGTCGGTCGGTCGGTCGGTCGGTCGGTCGGTCGGTCGGTCGGTCGGTCGGTCGGTCGGTCGGTCGGTCGGTCGGTCGGTCGGTCGGTCGGTCGGTCGGTCGGTCGGTCGGTCGGTCGGTCGGTCGGTCGGTCGGTCGGTCGGTCGGTCGGTCGGTCGGTCGGTCGGTCGGTCGGTCGGTCGGTCGGTCGGTCGGTCGGTCGGTCGGTCGGTCGGTCGGTCGGTCGGTCGGTCGGTCGGTCGGTCGGTCGGTCGGTCGGTCGGTCGGTCGGTCGGTCGGTCGGTCGGTCGGTCGGTCGGTCGGTCGGTCGGTCGGTCGGTCGGTCGGTCGGTCGGTCGGTCGGTCGGTCGGTCGGTCGGTCGGTCGGTCGGTCGGTCGGTCGGTCGGTCGGTCGGTCGGTCGGTCGGTCGGTCGGTCGGTCGGTCGGTCGGTCGGTCGGTCGGTCGGTCGGTCGGTCGGTCGGTCGGTCGGTCGGTCGGTCGGTCGGTCGGTCGGTCGGTCGGTCGGTCGGTCGGTCGGTCGGTCGGTCGGTCGGTCGGTCGGTCGGTCGGTCGGTCGGTCGGTCGGTCGGTCGTCGGTCGGTCGGTCGGTCGGTCGGTCGGTCGGTCGGTCGGTCGGTCGGTCGGTCGGTCGGTCGGTCGGTCGGTCGGTCGGTCGGTCGGTCGGTCGGTCGGTCGGTCGGTCGGTCGGTCGGTCGG
>JAXIVJ010003123.1:15000-32500 GCA_036785665.1 Chirona hameri
TATTTGTGCGCATCTGCATGACAACGATTGATTCTGGTGTAATTTTAACCAGTGAGATGAACTGGGACGAAATGTTACATGACCGTGATTCTTATCAGGCCTACCGATTTGTATAACCAAACAAAACATATTCTTCAATTTGGGTAAACAATTATCCCATAATGTCGCACTCGTTAAGAAGAAGCATTTGAACGCGATAATCGTGGAAAAAAACCTTCTCAATTACATTTCTTCTTAGGAAATGAAGTTTGTAACTTAATGCGCGGTTGACATTACAATATACCAGATAAATGGAAGATTTTCTAGCAATGGAAATAACTTTTGTGATCAAAACGACAATATTAATCCTGCAATTCTCGACGGCTTGGGCTGTGTGGAGGCAATCTTAGCTTTCTTCGACATTTAGATACAAACAAACTTGTTTATTCATTCTCACGTCAAAATCCATAAATTCTCTGTTTCTTTTGACCGAGACGTTACAGTTATCAACTGGATCTGACGTCAAGGCGGCGTGAACAGGCTAACAGGTTAAATCTCAAACTTACATAGTGAAGTTAATTTACTTTAAACATTTAGCCGGATCTGGAAATTTCATCGATTTAACCAATTACATCGACCGAACCGGAAATCGGATTGCAAGGCTCAGGTCAAAATCTCTGTTACTCTGTCTACCGGGAAATCGGGTTAGCAATTTCTCAAAATATATCGTACAGGTATTTCTCGTAAATTATCACATCACTCGGACTTTACCAGAAACAATTGGCATTTAATATATCAGTAAACATTGCCCACCAAAACATACCTTTACTCATCGTAATTGAATTGAGTATTTTATTGCATCGAGCCAAAAACATGCATTACCCTGCCTTGTAAGCATTTAATTCACGTCATGACCCTTCGTTAATATTATTACGTTAATATTATGCATTATATTACTTCGTTTCCCCAAAAATATGTCGCTCCTCAGTCGCTCATCATTATTCCTTCCTCAGTCCACCCTCATTCACATTCCAAATTAGAGCAATATATATATAATTCACACAAGGGTTTATTTACAGAAACAAATGGTGCACCAATAGTGTAAGTCAATCGTCTCGTGAGAAATCTGTCCAAGTCCAATCAGTGCAAACAGTCAAATCAGTTAGGACTCATCACCAGCATTTACAAAACATTGAGAATCATCAACCTTTCTAAAAGAACTGTCAATGATAACCAGGCCACAATGAAAATGTAAGAATCCCATAATCTGCCTACCGTTCAGACAATTCGATAAATGATGATTTCGAGCTTGCGCGCTGGCACACAACTACAACAAGAAAACATACTGTGACTGAATGACCAATTCATGGCAGGTGAGTAATCGGAATAGAGCGGCCGCCAATGACTGCAAAAAAATTAAACATGGTGTACGGGGATGTACAAAACTAACGGCGAGTGGAAGGTAGGACCGACAGGATTGTGCAGACCTCGACCTTACTTGTGATGATGCGTGTGCTCGTCTTTCGCCAAATTAATTTAAACAAACAACAACAACAACAATAGTCCATTTTCAGGGTTGCTGCCCTTCAGCCTCAGTTATCACTTCGTCTCTTCTGTCCATTCCCTCTTGGCTTTCTCTTGTTCAGGAAAATAAATCAACTTCTTGACTGAGGCAATTCATTTTCATGATGACTCTCCACAAAGTTACTCCAAAAGTCTTGTCACAGCCACATGAACGTCGACCCTGTCGTGACGAGCGTCACGACAGTGGGCCGCGGCCGGGCCTCGCGGCGAGGGCCGCGGCCGCCTCCGTTCGTACACTCTCACGGTCCAGTCCCGGCTGTCCTCTCCCCCGTACGTACGTCAGAAAAAGGTCCCCCGTTTGCTCTGTTCAGGCCTTTTAACAACTTTGCCTTTCCTACCAAAAGCTTTCACATCTTCCGCCTGGTCGGTTGCCCGATTGGCGTTTTGCGTCCACAGGCTGCCACGTATTGCGCCACGTCCTTCGTCGATTGGCCGGTCTAGTTCTTTCCAGCTGCCACGAATGCTCTGGTTTCGGACACGTGGAACGCCTCGGGACACTTTTCTGCCGCTTCCATGCCCGGCCGCCGCCCGGGCGCTCGCATTCCTGGGCCGCCCTTCACCCGGCTCCGTCAAAACAAGGGGAGCCGACACCTGTTTTCGTTTTTCTCTGCAGCTGTCCCCGGCTGGCCGTGGTCCCAGGCTCCGGCGCAGACTACAGAGACGCTCGTCTCATCCACCGTCCACCACTGGATAGCTTTTGCTGCTAATTATTGAATGTTTTGACGGTGTTGCAAATTTCTGATGTTTGATTGAAAGAAGAAAAAAATGTATCGCATTACATTACTAGTTGTTTGTTACAGTTTGGTTCATATGTATACAGTTTGTATTATCATATACTACTATTGAGCGCTGACTGCCACGAAGCGCTCCAAAAAAAAAAATTGTCACGCCGCTTCGCGGCGTCACATCGGTGGCCATCATCACAACGAAGCCAACGTCATCGTATTTGGTTCCTCGTAACGCTGAATTGAATGTATAGCATTTTTAGCTTCTTATCCTATACATGGCCCACCGCCTATATTTCTGGGTTTTATCAGGAAAACCGGTAAAAAAATTGCGCCGCTTGACGGCGCTAAATAACAAGTACCTACTATAACATGAAAATCCACATAAAAATGCTGCGAAGGATTAAATACACGTACAAAATGGGGATAATTTTTTTCGTCATTTTCTGCCGACACCCCCCCCCCACTAAAAAATGCTCGGCGACGCCACTGCCTGTGTTACCAAGAGTACAAGAGTTACACCAATAATACTACCATAAGTGTTCTGTTGTATACCACTGAACTGAAACTTGAAAGGCACCTAAACGTATACCACAATTATTGTCACTAATGACTTTTTAAACTCTGTACAACAAGCGTCATGCTATCAGGCAGCATTTATTTACCGGTGATAAGATCTAACGAGGTCGGCATCATTGAGCCTGCTGTCCTGTCCTAGTTGTAGTTGGTGTCACCGACGCAAGACAACTTCTTCCCATCAGAGTAAAAAAGCGTCACTCTCGATCTTAACCCGTCAGCAAACAAGCCGTCCTGATCGGGCCCCATATCACGCCTTTGCCAGCACCGGGCCCCTGCCTCGATCAGGCCTTACAAAGACCGGGCCCCTGCTAGAATACGGGTCCTTTTGATGCAGGCCCCTCAGAAATTTCTGGGGGATGCAGCTGACCCCTTTGACCCCCCCCCCCCTGCGTGCGCCACTGCTCCAGGCTCCTCCAGATCCAAAGGGACAATTAGTTGTGGCGTTGCGGCGGTAGTTGCGGCGCCCCTGAACTCAAATCATCAGCTCTTCATCAAGCCTATGTTAGCTGTTTTGGTCACTATGAGTGGAGGCGGCTGGCTGTTCGAAACGCCACCTGCCCTCGGTCCTGTGGTGCCCCACGGTCTGGGCGGCTCGATGTGGGGGGGGGGGGGGGCGAGGTCAGCGTGCGGCCATTCCGAGGTCGGTCGGACCGGGGTGTGCGGACCGCACACTGCACAGTAGGCGCATCGTGCCGCCAGCGCCGTCCGTGACGTGGCACCAGCACTAATTGATGGATAATGGCAGCGGCAGTCACGGCACCCGGCCATCAGTCGCCAGCCGCACAGTTCGCACCATGCCCCGGCTCCGGCGCCGTCCCACACCGGCCGACCCGGCTCCGGCGCCGTCCCACACCGGCCGATCCGGCTCCGGCGCCGTCCCACTCCGGCCGATCCGGCTCCGGCGCCGTCCCACACCGGCCGACCCGGCTCCGGCGCCGTCCCACACCGGCGGACCCGGCTCCGGCACCGTCCCACTCCGGCGGACCCGGCTCCGGCACCGTCCCACACCGGCCGACCCGGCTCCGGCGCCGTCCCACACCGGCCGACCCGGCTCCGGCGCCGTCCCACTCCGGCCGACCCGACACGACCGGCCCGGCCCAGCCGCACCGCCGCCGGGCCGCTGCAATCGATGCTTGCTCGGTGGGAACACGGTGTCGATGTCGCCCGAGCCGCCGCCGCCGCCGCCGGCACCGGTGTCGGTGCTCCTCGCCGCCGCCGGCACCGGTATCGGTGCTCCTCGCCGACACCGACACCGGTGTCAGTGCTCCTCGCCGACACCGACACCGCTGTCAGTGCTTCTCGCCGCCGCCGACACCGCTGTCGGTGCTTCTCGCCGCCACCGACACCGCTGTCAGTGCTCCTCGCCGACACCGACACCGGTGTCGGTGCTTCTCGCCGCCGCCGACACCGGTGTCAGTGCTTCTCGCCGCCGCCGACACCGCTGTCAGTGCTCCTCGCAGACACCGACACCGCTGTCAGTGCTCCTCGCCGCCGCCGACACCGGTGTCAGTGCTCCTCGCCGACACCGACACCAGCACCAGCGGCGTTGTCGGCGGCGGAGAGGTATGAGGACGTAGAGCGGCCGGCGGGGTCAGGTCAGGTGTCCGGTCAGCCGCCGGCCGGCGGAGTCAGATCAGGTGTCCGGTCAGCCGCCGGCCGGCGGGGTCAGGTCAGGTGTCAGGTCAGGTGTTCGGTCAGCCGCCGGCCGGCGGGGTCAGGTCAGGTGTCCGGTCAGGTGTCCGGTCAGCCGCCGGCCGGCGGTGTCAGGTCAGGTGTCAGGTCAGGTGTCAGGTCAGGTGTCAGGTCAGGTGTCAGGTCAGCCGCCGGACGATGCAGATACGGGATAGGTGTGTTGTGCTGCTGTGATTGCTGGACTGGTGGCCGCCGGACGATGCAGATACGGGATAGGTGTGTTGTGCTGCTGTGATTGCTGGACTGGTGGCCGCCGGACGATGCAGATACGGGATAGGTGTGTTGTGCTGCTGTGATTGCTGGACTGGTGGCCGCCGGACGATGCAGATACGGGATAGGTGTGTTGTGCTGCTGTGATTGCTGGACTGGTGGCCGCCGGACGATGCAGATACGGGATAGGTGTGTTGTGCTGCTGTGATTGCTGGGCTGGTGGCCGCCGGACGATGCAGATACGGGATAGGTGTGTTGTGGTGCTGTGATTGCTGGACTGGTGGCCGCCGGACGATGCAGATACGGGATAGGTGTGTTGTGCTGCTGTGATTGCTGGACTGGTGGCCGCCGGACGATGCAGATACGGGATAGGTGTGTTGTGCTGCTGTGATTGCTGGGCTGGTAGCCGCCGGACGATGCAGATACGGGATAGGTGTGTTGTGCTGCTGTGATTGCTGGGCTGGTGGCCGCCGGACGATGCAGATACGGGATAGGTGTGTTGTGCTGCTGTGATTGCTGGACTGGTGGCCGCCGGACGATGCAGATACGGGATAGGTGTGTTGTGCTGCTGTGATTGCTGGGCTGGTGGCCGCCGGACGATGCAGATACGGGATAGGTGTGTTGTGCTGCTGTGATTGCTGGACTGGTGGCCGCCGGACGATGCAGATACGGGATAGGTGTGTTGTGCTGCTGTGATTGCTGGGCTGGTGGCCGCCGGACGATGCAAATACGGGATAGGTGTGTTGTGCTGCTGTGATTGCTGGGCTGGTGGCCGCCGGACGATGCAGATACGGGATAGGTGTGTTGTGCTGCTGTGATTGCTGGACTGGTGGCCGCCGGACGATGCAGATACGGGATAGGTGTGTTGTGCTGCTGTGATTGCTGGACTGGTGGCCGCCGGACGATGCAGATACGGGATAGGTGTGTTGTGCTGCTGTGATTGCTGGGCTGGTGGCCGCCGGACGATGCAGATACGGGATAGGTGTGTTGTGCTGCTGTGATTGCTGGGCTGGTGGCCGCCGGACGATGCAGATACGGGATAGGTGTGTTGTGCTGCTGTGATTGCTGGGCTGGTGGCCGCCGGACGATGCAGATACGGGATAGGTGTGTTGTGCTGCTGTCATTGCTGGACTGGTGGCCGCCGCTCCGACACAGCTCTCAGGGAGCAGCGTTCACTGCTCTGGTGGCCTAGTTTCGCTGACTGGTGACGTTGCACGGCGCAATGATGACATACAATGGACGACAGATTGCAAATGTAGACTGCTAAATAAACAGCCGTTAAAACAGCATTGCCCCATTTCAAGAATTATTTATCAAAGACAATAACGACAATGCGATATCATACATCATGACTTTGTTCTCAAAGGAATATCAAAGCACGTCCAATGATCCAATGGCGCACTGTGCAGGGTTGAATATCACAGATCACGGACCTAAATCACCCGTCTGGAGTACATAGCAAGTCCCGTCTATGCTGCGGATATCACTGACCTGGATCAGCTGCTGAGGCCGGCCTGAGTGGTGCCGACAGGGTGCTGACTGCGGGGGCCAGTGGTGCGGCTGAGCGGGCTCCTACACAGTGGTGAGAAGCTGAGCTCTGACGCAGCCGAGTGGTGCTGCCTGGTGCTCAAGTGACGTCCAACACGGAGCACGTCTCAGTGACGTCCAACACGGAGCACGTCTCAGTGACGTCCAACACGGAACACGTCTCAGTGACGTCCAACACGGAACACGTCTCAGTGACGTCCAACACGGAACACGTCTCAGTGACGTCCAACACGGAGCACGTCTCAGTGACGTCCAACACGGAACACGTCTCAGTGACGTCCAACACGGAACACGTCTCAGTGACGTCCAACACGGAACACGTCTCAGTGACGTCCAACACGGAACACGTCTCAGTGACGTCCAACACGGAGCACGTCTCAGTGACGTCCAACACGGAGCACGTCTCAGTGACGTCCAACACGAAACACGTCTCAGTGACGTCCACCACGGAACACGTCTCAGTGACGTCCAACACGGAACACGTCTCAGTGACGTCCAACACGGAACACGTCTCAGTGACGTCCAACACGGAACACGTCTCAGTGACGTCCAACACGGAACACGTCTCAGTGACGTCCAACACGGAGCACGTCTCAGTGACGTCCAACACGGAGCACGTCTCAGTGACGTCCAACACGGAACACGTCTCAGTGACGTCCAACACGGAACACGCAGCACGTCTCAGTGTGCCGCCATACTGTACGAGGCTGTGCTATGCCGAGTCCAGCTCCGGCTCCGGCTGAACACCAGCTCCGATCCCTGCAGCCTCACAGCGCTCTTTTCTAACTATCCAGCCGATGTCAGCTCCGATCCCTGCAGCCTCACAGCGCTCTTTTCTAACTATCCAGCCGATGTCAGCTCCGATCCCTGCAGCCTCACAGCGCTTTTTTCTAACTATCCAGCCGATGTCAGCTCCGATCCCTGCAGCCTCACAGCGCTCTTTTCTAACTATCCAGCCGATGTCAGCTCCGATCCCTGCAGCCTCACAGCGCTCTTTTCTAACTATCCTGCCGATGTCAGCTCCGATCCCTGCAGCCTCGCAGCGCTCTTTTCTAACTATCCAGCCGATGTCAGCTCCGATCCCTGCAGCCTCGCAGCGCTCTTTTCTAACTATCCTGCCGATGTCAGCTCCGATCCCTGCAGCCTCACAGCGCTCTTTTCTAACTATCCTGCCGATGTCAGCGCATCATCAAGTGACAAACAATGCTCGAGGCGATCGTCTTAAAAGCTCAACGAATCCTCCAGAACTTAGCTGGACAACTTCCCGGGTCGTCATTAACTTCGACATCGAGTCCCTGAAGTTCATCTGTCTAAGTGGTGGACTCGGAGTGGAGTCTCTGAGGCTCACTGTCTAAGTGGTGGACTCGGAGTGGAGTCCCTGAAGTTCATCTGTTTAAGTGGTGGACTCGGATTGGAGTCCCTGAAGTTCATCTGTCTAACTGGTGGACTCGGAGTGGAGTCCCTGAAGTTCATCTGTCTAACTGGTGGACTCGGAGTGGAGTCCCTGAAGTTCATCTGTCTAACTGGTGGACTCGGAGTGGAGTCCCTAAAGTTCATCTGTCTAAGTGGTGGACTCGGAGTGGAGTCCCTGAGGTTCATCTGTCTAAGTGGTGGACTCGGAGTGGAGTCCCTGAGGCTCATCTGTCTAAGTGGTGGACTCCTGAGTGGAGTCCCTGAGGTTCATCTGTTTAACTGGTGGACTCGGAGTGGAGTCCCTGAGGTTCATCTGTTTAACTGGTGGACTCGAAGTGGAGTCCCTGAGGCTCATCTGTCTAAGTGGTGGACTCCTGAGTGGAGTCCCTGAGGCTCATCTGTCTAAGTGGTGGACTCTTGAGTGGAGTCCCTGAGGTTCATCTGTTTAACTGGTGGACTCGCAGTGGAGTCCCTGAGGTTCATCTGTTTAACTGGTGGACTCGGAGTGGAGTCCCTGAAGTTCATCTGTCTAACTGGTGGACTCGCAGTGGAGTCCCTGAAGTTCATCTGTTTAATTGGTGGACTCGGAGTGGAGTCCCTGAGGCTCATCTGTCTAAGTGGTGGACTCGCAGTGGAGTCCCTGAAGTTCATCTGTTTAACTGGTGGACTCAGAGTGGAGTCCCTGAGGCTCATCTGTCTAAGTGGTGGACTCGCAGTGGAGTCCCTGAAGTTCATCTGTCTAAGTGGTGGACTCGCAGTGGAGTCCCTGAGGCTCATCTGTTTAACTTGTGGACTCGGAGTGGAGTCCCTGAGGCTCATCTGTCTAAGTGGTGGACTCGGAGTGGAGTCCCTGAAGTTCATCTGTCTAAGTGGTGGACTCGGAGTGGAGTCCCTGAGGCTCATCTGTCTAAGTGGTGGACTCCTGAGTGGAGTCCCTGAGGTTCATCTGTTTAACTGGTGGACTCGGAGTGGAGTCCCTGAGGTTCATCTGTTTAACTGGTGGACTCGGAGTGGAGTCCCTGAGGCTCATCTGTCTAAGTGGTGGACTCCTGAGTGGAGTCCCTGAGGCTCATCTGTCTAAGTGGTGGACTCCTGAGTGGAGTCCCTGAGGTTCATCTGTTTAACTGGTGGACTCGGAGTGGAGTCCCTGAGGTTCATCTGTTTAACTGGTGGACTCGGAGTGGAATCCCTGAGGTTCATCTGTCTAAGTGGTGGACTCGGAGTGGAGTCCCTGAGGCTCATCTGTCTAAGTGGTGGACTCGGAGTGGAGTCCCTGAGGCTCATCTGTCTAAGTGGTGGACTCGCAGTGGAGTCCCTGAGGTTCATCTGTCTAAGTGGTGGACTCGGAGTGGAGTTCCTGAAGTTCATCTGTCTAAGTGGTGGACTCGCAGTGGAGTCCCTGAGGTTCATCTGTTTAACTGGTGGACTCGGAGTGGAGTCTCTGAGGTTCATCTGTTTAACTGGTGGACTCGGAGTGGAGTCCCTGAGGCTCATCTGTTTAACTGGTGGACTCGGAGCGGAGTCCCTGAGGTTCATCTGTTTAACTGGTGGACTCGGTGTGGAGTCCCTGAGGTTCATCTGTCTAAGTGGTGGACTCGGAGTGGAGTCCCTGAGGCTCATCTGTCTAAGTGGTGGACTCGGAGTGGAGTCCCTGAGGCTCATCTGTCTAACTGGTGGACTCGGAGTGGAGTCCCTGAGGTTCATCTGTTTAATTGGCGGACTCGGAGTGGTTGCAGGCATTAGTGACGGGTCTTCAGTCTCCAGTCATGACTCATTCGACTTCACTCCAGTTAATCCAACGGCTGTGAGCAGACTACGTTCGTTGTCGCTGCTCCAGTCAACTCCAGGTAATCCAACGGCTGTCAGCAGACTACGTTCGTTGTCGCTGCTCCAGTCAACTCCAGTTAATCCAGCGGCTGTGAGCAGACTGTGTTCGTTGTCGCTGCTCCAGTCAACTCCAGTTAATCCAACGGCTGTCAGCAGACTACGTTCGTTGTCGCTGCTCCAGTCAACTCCAGTTAATCCAGCGGCTGTGAGCAGACTACGTTCGTTGTCGCTGCTCCATTCAACTCCAGGTAATCCAACGGCTGTCAGCAGACTACGTTCGTTGTCGCTGCTCCATTCAACTCCAGTTAATCCAACGGCTGTCAGCAGACTACGTTCGTTGTCGCTGCTCCAGTCAACTCCAGTTAATCCAACGGCTGTCAGCAGACTACGTTCGTTGTCGCTGCTCCAATCAACTCCAGTTAATCCAACGGCTGTCAGCAGACTACGTTCGTTGTCGCTGCTCCAGTCAACTCCAGTTAATCCAACGGCTGTGAGCAGACTGTGTTCGTTGTCGCTGCTCCAGTCAACTCCAGTTAATCCAACGGCTGCCAGCAGACTACGTTCGTTGTCGCTGCTCCAGTCAACTCCAGGTAATCCAACGGCTGTCAGCAGACTACGTTCGTTGTCGCTGCTCCAGTCAACTCCAGTTAATCCAACGGCTGTCAGCAGACTACGTTCGTTGTCGCTGCTCCAGTCAACTCCAGTTAATCCAGCGGCTGTGAGCAGACTGTGTTCGTTGTCGCTGCTCCATTCAACTCCAGTTAATCCAACGGCTGTCAGCAGACTACGTTCGTTGTCGCTGCTCCAGTCAACTCCAGTTAATCCAACGGCTGTCAGCAGACTACGTTCGTTGTCGCTGCTCCAATCAACTCCAGTTAATCCAACGGCTGTCAGCAGACTACGTTCGTTGTCGCTGCTCCAGTCAACTCCAGTTAATCCAGCGGCTGTGAGCAGACTACGTTCGTTGTCGCTGCTCCAGTCAACTCCAGTTAATCCAACGGCTGTCAGCAGACTGTGTTCGTTGTCGCTGCTCCAGTCAACTCCAGTTAATCCAACGGCTGTCAGCAGACTGTGTTCGTTGTCGCTGCTCCAGTCAACTCCAGGTAATCCAACGGCTGTGAGCAGACTACGTTCGTTGTCGCTGCTCCAGTCAACTCCAGTTAATCCAACGGCTGTGAGCAGACTGTGTTCGTTGTCGCTGCTCCAGTCAACTCCAGGTAATCCAACGGCTGTGAGCAGACTACGTTCGTTGTCGCTGCTCCAATCAACTCCAGTTAATCCAACGGCTGTCAGCAGACTGTGTTCGTTGTCGCTGCTCCAATCAACTCCAGTTAATCCAACGGCTGTCAGCAGACTACGTTCGTTGTCGCTGCTCCAATCAACTCCAGTTAATCCAGCGGCTGTGAGCAGACTGTGTTCGTTGTCGCTGCTCCAGTCAACTCCAGTTAATCCAGCGGCTGTCAGCAGACTACGTTCGTTGTCGCTGCTCCAGTCAACTCCAGTTAATCCAACGGCTGTCAGCAGACTACGTTCGTTGTCGCTGCTCCAGTCAACTCCAGTTAATCCAGCGGCTGTGAGCAGACTACGTTCGTTGTCGCTGCTCCAGTCAACTCCAGTTAATCCAACAGCTGTCAGCAGACTACGTTCGTTGTCGCTGCTCCAGTCAACTCCAGTTAATCCAACGGCTGTGAGCAGACTACGTTCGTTGTCGCTGCTCCAGTCAACTCCAGTTAATCCAGCGGCTGTGAGCAGACTGTGTTCGTTGTCGCTGCTCCATTCAACTCCAGTTAATCCAACGGCTGTCAGCAGACTACGTTCGTTGTCGCTGCTCCAGTCAACTCCAGTTAATCCAACGGCTGTGAGCAGACTACGTTCGTTGTCGCTGCTCCAGTCAACTCCAGTTAATCCAACGGCTGTCAGCAGACTGTGTTCGTTATCGCTGCTCCAGTCAACTCCAGTTAATCCAACGGCTGTCAGCAGACTACGTTCGTTGTCGCTGCTCCATTCAACTCCAGTTAATCCAGCGGCTGTGAGCAGACTGTGTTCGTTGTCGCTGCTCCAGTCAACTCCAGTTAATCCAACGGCTGTCAGCAGACTACGTTCGTTGTCGCTGCTCCAGTCAACTCCAGTTAATCCAGCGGCTGTGAGCAGACTACGTTCGTTGTCGCTGCTCCAGTCAACTCCAGTTAATCCAGCGGCTGTGAGCAGACTGTGTTCGTTGTCGCTGCTCCAGTCAACTCCAGTTAATCCAACGGCTGTCAGCAGACTACGTTCGTTGTCGCTGCTCCAGTCAACTCCAGTTAATCCAGCGGCTGTGAGCAGACTGTGTTCGTTGTCGCTGCTCGCTCTTCTTTCTGACGCGACTCCGGCGACTCCGGCATGGTCATTGCCCATTAGTCATGCGAGCATCATACTGTTTTGGATTAAACTCAAGCCCATAAAGGGGCCAAGGTTTTTCATAAATTACAGAATATCACTGAACAATAATAGGATAATAAATAAAAAGAAACATACAACATGTCAGGCGCGGATCTAGGGGGGGCGTTAGGCCCCCCCCTCCCCTGAGCCGGGGTTGCGCCTATTGTCGCGCCCGCCAAACGCGCCCGTAGGGCGCAACTTTTTGTATGTGGCGCCCCCCCCCTTGACCGAAATCCTGGATCCGCGCCTGCATGTCAAATAAGATGGTAGCAATATCGGCAGAGCGCAATCGAATATAACTAATTGACGTTGTCTGACCACTGTCCGTATCGGGCGAACTTGTCTCGGTACTATGTTGTGTCTTACACCAGTTGGCACCGGCGGTGATCAGTCAGCGGTGATCAGCGGTGATCAGCGGTGATCAGTCAGGTGATCATCATCGGTGGGGATCACTGATCAGTCAGCTCCAGCCGATGCGCGTGTCGCCTCTCCACCAGTCCTCCGACCAGTCTGCGGAATACCTTCACGACGTCAGCTCCAGCCGATGCGCGTCTCGCCTCTCCACCAGACCCCCGTCCTCCGACCAGTCTGCGGAACACCTTCACGACGTCAGGTGGTACCTCTGTGGTTCAGACGACAGTATTAGCGGTTGCGACTGGGGGATCCGGGCCGACCGAGTCGACCTGATCGCCTTTGAAGCCTCGTCCTGCGTAGGCACCCTGGTTCACAGAAGAGTCAGTCGCCGGCGGCCGGCGGCCTGACGCGCGCGCCTCAGTGGTGCGCCTCGTGGATTGGATGATCATCGGTACCGGTGTACAGTGTACACCCAATCACCATGGGCAGGGGCGGACCCAGGGGGAGGGGGAAAGAGGTCATGGGCTCCCCCCACCAAAGGTCCTGAAATTATAATTGCCCCCCCCCCCCTTAAA
This sequence comes from Chirona hameri, assembly GCA_036785665.1. Lineage (NCBI taxonomy): Eukaryota > Metazoa > Arthropoda > Thecostraca > Balanomorpha > Balanidae > Chirona > Chirona hameri. The sequence continues at coordinate 27,905 of JAXIVJ010003123.1, forward strand.
AAACACGGTCGGACGTACAGTTGTAAATTTTCTATTTGCAGCAGTCAAAATCCAGCCATCCACAGTGAAAAACTTGAAAATTTCGCGCCGTTTCGCGGCGTGACACAAAATTCGCAATTGCTTATACAAATTTGGAAAATGGGAAAATGAATTTATTAAGTGTCTGGCATAGGCTCTGATTGGCGGTACCTTATTGCTAGCCCTTCAAAAAATATTAACTTTCAAGCGGGCTACATGTTTAGCTAGTCTGCCGAGTTTCGAAAAAAGGCGACGCGAACGCAAAGACGCGGACATCGGCACCCGGAAGCTGCTCCAGTGATGCCCAACTTGCTGGACCAAAGAGCTAATACTGAGACCAAGCCAGGACCAGCTCCCCAAGCCATCTCGCCCAGGCTCCTCCAGATCCACAGGGACTATTTATGCGCGGAAAAGTCGTTCTGTCTCTTGCTGCTTTCAAACCATTCGCATTGAATTACCAGTTCTTTGTTACAGTTCGGTACATATATATAGTTATTATTATCATATGTACTATTGAGCGCTTACTACCACCGGTCATCGTGATTTATTATCCGAGGAATATGTATATTAAAAACTACCTTAATTTCAATATTTTTCATCGTACCGAGATGTGCAACCAGGAATAACCAGGAATTCAAAGGTTATGAGGCCACTCCACTCACGGTCTGGTTCCAATATTACAATTTATTTTCAACGACCTAAAATTAAAAATTTCACGCCGCTTCGCGGCGTCACACCGGTGGCCAGGGGCGCAGGCAGGGGGGGCAAAGGGGGCACGTGCCCCCCCCCCCCATTGGGTCGAGGGGCCCGGAAGGCCCCTCGGCCAAATGGGAGAAGGCCTCGGCCCCTCAGTCAAACCCCTATGATAGGTATCGACGTAAAACTTACAGTACTTCATGCTGCATTAATGCTACGTCTTTTCACAAAAGTTCAATGAAATTAATGTAGAACTTTGGGAGATAATGACGTTTTAATGACGTCATGACACGTCATTTTTGGTCGAAAAACGATAAATGTTTGACAAATCGTAGAAAATCGAGTTTTGAAGCAGATTGTAAATGAAAAAAACGTCAAAAGAAAGAAAATGACATTCTCTTCAAAATTACTATCTTGGATTTGCGAAAGTTTTGGTTTTTAACCTCTAAAAATAAAAATGAAGCATTTTTTCAGAAAACTTTTCACATTTTTTTTTCTTAAAGATATGAAAAACGGTATATATATATATATATATATATATATATATATATATATATATATATATATATATATATATATATATATATATATATATATATATATATATATATATATATATATATATATATATATATATATATATATATATATATATATATATATATATATATATATATATATATAGTATATATATATATATATATATATATATATATATATATATATATATATATATATATATATATATATATATATATATATAATATATATATATATATATATATATATATATATATATATATATATATATATATATATATATATATATATATATATATATATATATATATATATATATATATATATATATATATATATATATATATATATATATATATATATATATATATATATATATATATATATATATATATATATATATATATATATATATATATATATATATATATATATATATATATATATATATATATATATATATATATATATATATATATATATATATATATATATATATATATATATATATATATATATATATATATATATATATATATATATATATATATATATATATATATATATATATATATATATATATATATATATATATATATATATATATATATATATATATATATATATATATATATATATATATATATATATATATATATATATATATATATATATATGAGTGAACCAGGTATGGACCCAAGCCAAATTTCAAAACAATATCTTTATTGACGTATGGCTCCCTAAGTATAAGTAACTCATGCCGTCATTTTTTAAGTTACTTTTTTGGCTTTTATGGACCAGATACAGACAAATAAATGCCACCACTGTTTTCTGAAACAAAACTGGTCTAGAGACATTACTTTTTTTATTTAGATTAATCAATTTCAAATTTTGGCCTTATGTGACCTGATCTAGACCGTATATGGTGTCAGGTTGTGAAAATGGTTGCCACTATCCTACGGGTAAAATAACCCATAAAATACAATTCTACGGGTAAAATAACCCATACAACATGTGTCGCAAGACTTTCGTAGAACTCTTGCCAAAAGTGACCTTTTGTGACCTGATCTTGACCTTGGCCTTTGCTTACAATTTCAATTTTTTCCTAATGCGGGAGATGCATTATACCTTTGAGAGTACTTTGTGCGATAATAGTCTCAATCTAAGGCTTTGGATGGAAGTATGGCCCAAAACTAAAATACCTTAGTTTTGACTTTTGACCTGGCCGTGACCTGATATATGACCTTATTTTGCAAATGTCTCGTAAGCGTTAGATGTGGCTCATTGAGAGCTTTCGATTACGACCTTGCGCGTCTCGCTGTGGTTATTGGTTCGGAATATAACGAGGGGCAGAAGCTGCCCTCCAGCGTGTTCGACCGAATACCCAAGCGGGGCGCGGGTTAATTTGTCTTTTAAAATCTGAAAATGTGTCAAATTTTGGGCGAATTTGGGCGAATTTGGGCGGTTTGGGGCATGTCAGCTCCCCCCACCCCCTGCTGGATCTGCCAGTGGCCATAAACTAAGACAAGCTACTTGAAAATCTCGTGAGCGCTCAACATTTTCAACGGAGGTTTTATACGTTGCTATTTTCTGAAGTTGTCTTTCCAAACTTACGACGGATCGTTTCGCGTAAAGCACCTCCACACTCCATAGTCTACACATTAGTGACTGTGAATTACCTCGAATTTTTGTTTCCAATGTATTATGTCACAAACGTGAGCAATCGGGACAACGTAAAATGTTGAGGGACAGACGTTTGCCTCGTATTGATTGTGTTGCTGCTGGGGCCTTCAATGTGAAAAAAGTGCTAGAAAGTTCGGACGTGTTTCAAGACATCCTGAATGTAACGGGGTTTTGCTTCGCTTTTCTGTTTGTTCTGCCATTTCTTGCAACATTGCAGCATTTTTCGAAATTGTTGCAAACTCTTTTTCCGGTTAATTTTGGGTCGCTGAATGCATTGACATAAATTTTGAGGCTCTCTGGCTTAATCTGCAACAGTTAGAGCGGCTTGCAACAATTTTCAACAAATTGCAATATTTTTGAACTTTTGCTCACGGGGTTTTCTTGAGATCAGGAATCGAAATCTGGCACTTTCAGAGTGTTATATCCCCTGTTTTCGAGATATTACTAAATTTTGTGGTTGCAAATGCAGAATCGAACTAGACCCGTACATACATTTGTTTAATTTGGAGGCAAGTCAATCATCGGCGAGCACATAGGTCGCTGCACGGTTAGGGTGGGTGGTGGGTGAAATTTTGCGGGTTAATAGGAAATTGGTCCGCTGGAATAAAGTCCAGGTTCCTTTTTCGTGAGCCGGCCTAATGGCTATCTGGCTCCTCCTTACATGGTTTCACAACGGTTTACCTCCCAAATATCACAATGAGTTCAGAAAATAGTTCACTGCCCCTCCTGCATGCCCAGTGCAACGCTACGCTGAGGACCATCTCCCACTGGGACTAACACAGTCATACGTCCTTGCACTCAGACTCTCCTCATGCATTCACTCAATCAATCTCTGTCATACTATGCAGTGAACTGTCAGGTTGGTCTCCTGACCCCTCCCTTTTTCCTATTCCCTCCAGTGGTGCGTAGCACTACGCCGGGTACGCAGTTTCGGCAGTCCTATGGCGTGCCTATGGCTCCCATAGACACTTGATAAGACAACGATTTAACAATTGCTTATGTGTATACTTACCTCGAAAAAATTCCATTGCGAAGTCCACCGTTGTAGCCTTGTTATAGCTGAGCGCTCACGTCTTATTGCGTATTCCCGAGGCGTCTTCTGATACTACCACAGCAGCCTACTAAAAACCGAAGTCTCATTGCCGGAGCTACCTGGCTCACTGCGGAATAAATACCGTCTAACTGCAGTCACCCGACAAATGAGATGGACATAATGTTTCCCGTCGCCCTGCCAGTGATGCACCCGGGCTGCCACGGGGCCTACTATCCTCAGAGGTCGTGATCCTGCAAAGCACTCCGCGACCAGCGACTTAAGAGTTTCAGCTCACAGGGCGTCACAAGGGACATATCCTAAATCCTCCTAGGTCGTGATCATACGGAACTTTCACTCCCAGGCTTCACGAGGGACTTACCCTAAACCCTCCGAGGTCGTGATCCTGCGAAGCACTCCGCGACTAGCGACTTACGAGTTTCAGCTCCCAGGGTGTCACAAGGGACATATCCTAAATTCTCCGAGGTCGTGATCCTACGGAGCTTTCGCCCCCAGGCTTCACGAGGGACTTACCCTAAACCCTCCGAGGTCGTGATCCTGCGAAGCACTCCGCGACTAGCGACTTAAGAGTTTCAGCTCCCAGGGCGTCACAAGGGACATATCCTAAA
>JAXIVJ010003123.1:37500-87500 GCA_036785665.1 Chirona hameri
TTGTGTAGTGTGCATTGTGTAGTGTATTGTGTGACTGGTGTACCACTGGTCGTGTTTCTGTACTTTGTACCCGGTACTTGGTACTTGGCACTCGTTACTCAGTACTTGGTACTCAGTTATTGGTACTCAGTACTCGCTGTATGTTCCACAACTGTCCCATCTGAGCGAAATCCACGGGTTTTTCCCCTCGTCACTGATGGGCGGCGTCAGACCAGACTGGCCGAACCCTCGTGAATGACGTCACGTGTTTTGGGATGGAACGCGTGGGGTCAGGGTCTGAGCGGCCGGTATCGGCGGCCGGCGATCAGTGACCGTGACTGGGTGTATATTTGTGCGCATCTGCATGACAACGATTGATTCTGGTGTAATTTTAACCTGTGAGATGAACTGGGACGAAATGTTACATGACCGTGATTCCTATCAGGCCTACCGATTTGCATAACAAAAAAAAAAACATATTCTTCAATTTGGTAAACAGTTATCCCATAATGTCGCACTCTTTAAGAAGAAGCATTTGAACGCGATAATCGTGGGGAAAAACCTTCTCAATTATATTTCTTCTTAGGAAATGAAGTTTGTAACTTAATGCGCGGTTGACATTACAATATACCAGATAAATGGAAGATTTTCTGGCAATGGAAATACCTTTTGTGATCAAAACGACAATATTAATCCTGCAATTCTCGACGGCTTGGGCTGAGTGGAGGCAATCTTAGCTTTCTTCGACATTTAGATACAAACAAACTTGTTTATTCATTCTCACGTCATAATCCATAAATTCTCTGTTTCTTTTGACCGAGACGTTACAGTTACAGTACAGAGACAGTTACAGTACTGGATCTGACGTCAAGGTTGCGTAAACAGGCTAACAGGTTAAATCTCAAACTTACATAGTGAAGTTAATTTACTTTAAACATTTAGCCGGATCTGGAAATTTCATCGATTTAACCAATTACATCGACCGAACCGGAAATCGGATTGCAAGGTTCAGGTCAAAATCTCTGTTACTCTGTCTACCGGGAAATCAGGTTAGCAATTTCTCAAAATATATCGTACAGGTATTTCACGTAAATTATTGCATCACTCGGACTTTACCAGAAACAATTGGCATTTAATATATCAGTAAACATTGCCCACCAAAACATACCTTTACTCATCGTAATTGAATTGAGTATTTAATTGCATCGAGCCAAAAAAATGCATTACCCTGCCTTGTAAGCATTGAATTCACGTAATGACCCTTCGTTAATATTATTACGTTAATATTATGCATTATATTACGTTATTTTCCCCAAAAATATGTCGCTCCTCAGTCGCTCATCATTATTCCTGCATCAGTCAACCCTCATTCACATTCCAAATTAGAGCCATCTATATATAATTCACACAGGGTTTATTTACAGAAAATTGGTGCACCGATAGTGTAAGTTAATCGTCTGATAAATGATGATTTCGAGCTTGCGCGCTGGCACACAACTACAAAACAAGAAAACATACTGTGACTGAATGATCAATTCATAGCAGGTGAGTAATCGGAATAGAGCGGCCGCCAATGACTGTGCAAAATTAAAAAAAAAGGTGCACGGGGATGTACAAAACTAACGGCGAGTGGAAGGTAGGACCGACAGGAGTGTGCAGACCTCGACCTTACTTGTGATGATGCGTGTGCTCGTCTTTAGCCAAATGAATTTAAACAAACAACAACAACAACAACAACAGTCAATTTTCAGGGTTGCTGCCCTTCAGCCTCAGTTATCAATTCGTCTCTTCTGTCTATCTTGGCTTTCTCTTGTTTCAGGAAAATAAATCAACTTCTTGACTGAGGCAATTAATTTTCATGACTCTCCACAAAGTTACTCCAAAAATATTCTGTCACAGCCACATGAACGTCGACCCTGTCGTGACGAGCGTCACGACAGTGGGCCGCGGCCGGGCCTCGCGGCGAGGGCCGCGGCCGCCTCCGTTCGTGCACTCTCACGGTCCAGTCCTGACTGTCCTCTCCCCCGTACGTAGGTCAGAAAAAGGTTCCCTGTTTGCTCTGGTCAGGCCTTTTAACAACTTTCCCTTTCCTACCAAAAGCTTTCACCTTTTCCGTGGCCGGCCGCCGCCCAGGCGTTCACATTCCTGGGCCGCCCTTCACCCGGCTCCGTCAAAACAAGGGGAGCCGACACCTGTTCACGTTTTGCTCTGCAGCTGTCCCCGGCTGGCCGTGGTCCCAGGCTCCGGTGCAGACTACGGATACGCTCGCCTCATTCACCGTCCACCACTGGACAGCTTTTGCTGCTAATTATTGAATGTTTTGACTGTGTTGCAGATTTCTGATGTTTGATTGAAAGAAAAAAAATGTATCGCATTACATGAAAATGGCTTGATATCTTTGAATCTAGAGCGAGTAGTAGTGTATGAAGTATCTCTTAACGTAATTTGAATAATTTTATGCAAGTGGCCAAATTTTCATCGTAGAATCCATTACCATAATTAAGATAATGGGTGTTAAAAAGTAAGTAATTTTCATTTTTTTTTATATTTTGCCATTTTGTTTCGTGAAGCCGGGATCAGAAAACGGCGATTGATTTTTGTCATAAAACGCGCGCCAAAATCTCAGCTGCACCTCGCTGGATAGCTGTCGATTAGAGATTACTGCTGACTCAACTATGGCAGAGGCTAATGACGAGCCAAGCATCGACAGAATTTTGACGAATGTAAAGAGCTTCTTTAGCCAGGAGTCGGCGTCCACTAGAGAGCAAATTGCCCGATTGGATGAGCCGTCTCTGCGCAGCCTGCGCGACCAGCTCCACTCGCAGTTGGTGGAAGAGTTACCAGCCACCGTAGGGCGTCCTCTGACGAAGCGAATGCCGGGAAATGTCGCCAAGCTGGCCGACGACTGTTGGGCGTTTGGCGCGTCGTTAGCACAAGAGGCCCTGTTGAAGGAAGCCGACTGTGTGCTGAAACCCCCGGATCGCCGCGTCCCAGTTAGTCTCCCACAACCATCCACGGCCACGCAGACGCTGTCCCTAGCTGAGACTGGGAATATGGAGGCAATCTTAAAGAACATGGTGCGGATGGATCGGGATATTCAAGAACTTCGAGCTTCGGACACAAAAATGAGGGCGCTGCTCGCGGCCCAGCAAGTCCGCATCGCCAATCTGGAGGGGCGCGCAGCCAGGCGCGCCGCTCACGACGAGAGCCTGGGTGGCGGCGGGACTGCCCCAGTGACCTCTGCTGCTTCCGCTACAGCAGACCGACCCGCTCTCGGGCACGCAGCAGCGACAGCGGTGGCAGACATCCCAGCATCCCGAATCGCCACAAGCGGAAGTGACCGCTTCTGCGAGCCAGCTGACCTCACCGTGAGTTCAAGATGTCCGCCCTACTGCTGGCGAGCCCGCGGGGACAGGCTCGAGCCCTGCTCGGAGGACCAGCACTGACGCAGACGTGGTGATGAGAGCGGTCCCCCCACCGACCGAGACAGCAGCAGTGGCACCGAGACAAGCTGAAGGCACATTTTCTAGCGAGGCAGCTGCACACATCGCCACGGACACACCCGTAAGCATGGCTCCTCATTTCACCGGAGTTACCGCAGCTACTGTGCCTGCGCATGTCTCCTCATCACCCCATCCCGGATCGGCGCTCGCTACGGAAGATCACCATGCCGAAAGGCTATATCAGGGCCGGCCTGTCACCATAACGATTGGCTTTGCCGCTGAGATGGCTCGCACTCTAGATATTGACCGTCTCGCTGGAGCAATAGTGGCACAGATGCAGCATCGCGCTGGCCCCAGTCCTGATGCGGACTGTGAAGACAGTGCTAGTGACAACTATGAGCCGACAGCGCATTCCCAGTGTAGACGGCCGCCGCGTGCGAATCTCGGCCGATCAGCCGCTCTTCCGCCTCCTGGGGCGCCCGTGCCTTGACGGAGCACCACTCAACCAGGCCCCGGCCGCCGAGACATCGCCGTGTCTGCTGTTATCGGCACCGGCGATGCGACCGACATCAGAGTCGTGCCGCCGGCTTCCGTGCCGGCCACCTTCCTCTTGGAAGGCGTCCATCCGGACACTCCGGACAGTACTGTACACAGAGTTGTGTCCAGCGTCGTGCGCAATCTAAGCGGGTTCCAAAAACTCGAGCTCAGCGGCGAAGCCAGAGGTAAATAATTCCTCTTCACCGCTGACAACCGTGATGAAAGTGCTGTCCTCGATCCGGCTAACTGGCCACACGGCCTCCAAGTGCGGAGAACGGAGGATAGAAGTCGGCAACTCATCCACGAGACGTCCGTAAAACGCCCCTCTGAACCCGCCCATCAAGATCAGCAGCAGCAACGACCTCAGGGGCGGACCAAGCAGCAGCAGCAGAAACAACGACCGCGCTCGAAGCAGCAGCACCAGAAGCAGTTTGCGCGACAGCAAGGCCGCCAACTGCTGCGCCAAAAATCGTGGAGGCAACAACAGATACCACAGGCGAGGCAGCAGCAGCTAGGGCAGCAGCAAGCGCACCAGTGGCAGCATCAGCAACAGGGGCCTCGACAACATCTCCAGTCGCAGTGGCTGGAGCAGCCTGAGGCGCCGTGGATGCAACAACCGATTCCGCAGGCGCGGCAGCAGCAACTAGGGCAGCATCAAGCGCACCAGTGGCAGAAGCTGCACGGGGATCAGCGGCAACTCCAGCCGCAGTGGCTGGAGCGGCCTCAGGACTGGCAGGCCCCTCAACTGCCTCTCCACCCGCCACAATACCAGCCCCAGCAAGGGCCGCAGCAACAGCAGCAGGCCCAACCCCTGGTGCCTCAACAGCAGCAGCTACAGCAACAGGCGAGAGGCGAGCAACCATGGCGAGGGCAGGACCAGGTCCAGACGTGCCTCTTTCGCGCCGAGAGCTGGCCGAGTCTACCGAGCCGGCAGGAGTTCGATCGGCGACCAGTTGCGACCTCAGGCGCAGCAGCGCTCCCAGCCGCCACCGACGTCCACGGTAACGGGCGCTGGTTTGGCCATTAACTCGACGGCAGGGCCAACGGCCGGGGCCCGCCAAAGAACCTGCCAGCTTCGCACCGGGGGGTACAACTGCGAGGGGTTTCTGAGTGCTGCTGTCTATACTGCTGACCTATTGGGAACTTTAGACGTACTCTACCTCTCAGAGACATGGGTTTCCCGCGCTGAAGCCACCTTACTGGGCGAGGTGCTCTGCAGCTACGGCGTGGATGACATCCAGGTCTTTCAGACTTTCACCATGGATGTGCCGCCCGGTGCTGGTGAGGGGCGCCGACACGGGGGCACGGCCATGATTTGCAGGCGAGATGTCCAAATCACGTTCTCGCAGCTGCAGTCTGCGGACCCTCGGCTTCTGGCGGTACGGCTAAGCAGCTGCGGGCTACCGTGCCTAACCATTGTTGGCTGTTACATGCCTTATTTTTGCGGGACCATTGAGCAGCTTGAGTGCTACAGGGACACATGTGCGAGCTTAGAAGCCCTTATGTGTGCTCATAGAGCCGTCGCGCCACTGATGCTAGTTGGCGATCTCAACTGCCTCCTCCCGCGACTGCCACCGGCGCAGCGCCCCACGCGCTGGGCCCAGCTCCGTGGCTTCAATGCGTTTAGTCGGGAGATCCAACGGCTGCTCGACGAGCAGGATCTGGTCACTGCCGAGTTCTGCTTTACTCAGATGGTTGATTTTACTTATGAGCGCGGTTTTCACAGGACACATATCGACCACATTGTCGTGCCCCGCGCATTTGTCGGTAACCAGCTACAGTCGTGTAAGATTGTCCCACCATGTCCAGATAACCTTAACCCCCATCTGCCCCTACAATGCACGCTGATGCTAACAGTTAGTAGCGAGGGCAGGAGGGAGCCTGCGGGATACGACGCTTTCTCCAGCCGCCGCACGGTCCTAGACTGGAGCAGCAGTGAGCGGAACGAGGCCTACCGCAGGTGCTTGGCTGAGCGGCTGGCGTTGACGACTCCCCTATGCCCCAATGCTGGGCAAATAGATAGCCAGCTGACGGCGTCCATCCATGAGGCTGCTGCCGATGCTGGCTGCTCTCGGCGCTGGAGGCCACCAAAGTCCTGGTGGACTCCCACCGTGTCAGCTGCTCGAGACCGTGCTCGCCTCTGGCACCGAATGTGGACCGACGCTGGCCGGCCCCGGCACACGGTGATGCACGATTGCTTTCGGGCAGCGCGACGGGCATACAGGCGTGCCCGAGTGGACGCGGCGCGCGCCAAAGCGGACAGCGGCGCTCGCCTCCTGTCTGTGCTGCGCCGAGATAGGAAGGTGAAGGCTTTCTGGCGACGCGTGGAGCTCGCGCGCCGCGGCCCAGTCGGCTCGCGCTCCACACTTACCGCCGAGCACTTTGAAGCCCACTTCAGTCCCATTCACGCGGACGACGAGGCACTCTCTGCAGAGCAGGAGGAAGTGCGCACTCGAGTCGCGGCCTTGATGGCCCAAGCACAGGCCAATCCGGGTCCCAACAGGCTAATCACAGCCGAGGACGTGGCGCGCCTGATCCCGGGGCTGAACCGTGACGCGTCACCCGGTGCCGACGGAGTCACCGCCGAGCACCTTCTTAACGGCTCCTCTCCGGCGCTGTTACAGGCCCTCGCTAGCCTTCTCACCACGTGCCTCGCGGAAATGCGCGTGCCGGTCAGTCTTTCTAGCAGTACGGTTGTACCGCTCATAAAGAAAAGCTGTCTGGACCCAGACTGCGCAGACAGCTATAGGCCAATCTCTCTGGTGTCCACAGTGTCAAAATTGCTAGAGATGATACTACTGGATGAAATCGGCAGCTCATTCCAACCTTCCGGACTGCAGTTCGGATTCCTAGGTCACCGTGGCACAAGAGAGGCGACCATGCTTGTACAGGAGGCAGCACAGCACTACCTGTCTCGTAGGTCCCCCTTGTTTGTTGCCAACTTAGACGCACGGAAATGTTTTGACCGATTATGGCATGCCGGCGTCCTGCTTCAGGCCAGTGACCACCTGTCTCGGCGAAGCTGGGCGCTCCTTGCGTCTTGGTACGCACATCTGACAGCGCGAGTCCGTTTTGGAGGGGCGCTGTCGGACGCATTCGGCGTGCGCCGAGGGGTTAGACAGGGGGCGTTATTATCGCCGTGTTTAACCAACATGTTCTTGCTGCCGCTAATTCAGCAGCGTGATGACAGCGGCTTAGGTCCGCTGGTCTATGGCCATCACGTCCCGGTAGTTGCCTACGCGGATGATCTGCTCGTGATGTCCAGTAATACACGTGATTTGCAAAAAATGTGACCAACATTGTTACCAACTTCTCAATGAGTTGGAGGCTAGAATTTGTAAACTCGAACCCAAGCATGACCAAAAGTCATTGTTTCATTTTTGGAGCCGGACTCTTGGCTCAGCTGTCTGAGTGGCACTTCTGCGGACAGGCATTGTCGTACAGGGAGGAGACAGAGCACCTGGGAGTGCAGCTTCGCTCGCAGCTGCAAGGCGCCGATCACGTGAACGCGCGACTGCGCCGCGGTAGAGGGTCTTTCTTCGGTCTCACGCCAGCTGGCATGTTTAACTCGCACCTGCCGGCGGCAGACAAGGCCTACCTCTGGCGCGCTGTAGTGTCACCGGCAATGCTATATGGCTGTGCACTGTGCTACCTGAGGTCCGCTGACATTGCGTGTCTGGAGTCGTGGCAGGCGACAGCCATCAAATCTGTGCTACGCTTGCCTCGCATAGCACACCATACAGCACTGCTGGCGGCGCTACAGATACCTAGCGTGCAGGTAGTGCTTCGCCGCGCATTATTCAATGCCTTCAGCAATGCATTTCACGGTGACCATCGCCTTCGCTGTGTTTTAGTAAGCAGTTTAGCGCGTGTTGCCCTCAACGCGACTTCCGCGTGCAACACGGGTTCGCTGGCAAATTATATGCTTGTACTGTGTGGAGGGAGCCTTGCGACGCTATTGCGAGTTGCCGGAGGGCGCGTCGACCGGGAGCTATTGGATACCCCCGGCCCCTCTGTGGCCTTACCGACTCACTCCGGTGGCTTCTGGCTCAGAATAACCAGGACGCCTGGGGCCTCATTCGGCTTTTGGTGTTGCCTCATGGGTGATCGTGTTTGAGTGTGTGCCGGTGAATGGCATGGCCTATTTGTGGGCGTGTATGCGTGTATGCGTGTGTGGGTGTGTATATACATACCTACTTACTGTTTAACCGTACCTACTGACATGTGCTTTGTCCCCATGTAGGGATGTCCGAATACATTGAATTGAATTGAATTGAATGTGCCTTGTGCGTGCATCTAAAATCGTTAAAAAAAATCGCACAGACGGGGTCCGCACCAGTTCGAACCGACGGGGGTTGGATACACGCCCCTACAAGATTTCAAAAGTCATGCAACGTATAGCGACAAACATAAACAAGTTATATAGCTCGAAACAAACAAGGTCTAATGAAAGTACTAAGTCATTATTTTAGGTCAGGTCATTTGGGTCATTGAGGTCACCAGAGGTGAAAAAAGGTAACATTTAGGGCATAAATGGGTGTCCTTACCAAAACCCGTCTATATCGCGAGAACAAAAAGAGGTAGCGACGCGCGAAAAAAACGTCCGAAAGATCATTGGCGGATCCAGGGGGGGGGGGCATCAGGGGCAAATGCCCTCCCCGCAGGAATCTGGGGGGGGGGCATTCAATACAAGTATCCCCCCCCCCGCGCGCGTTCCCAATTTATCGTAAAATCGTCTTTACAGCAGTCAAAATCCAGCTATCCACAGTCAAAAACCGGAAAATTTCGTGCCGCTTCGCGGCATGACACAACTTTCGCAATTGCTTATACAAATTTTGAAAATGGGGAAATTAATTCCATTAGGTAAGTGTCTGGCAGAGGCTCTCCTTGGCAGTAATTGCTGGCACTGGCGGATCCAGGGGGCATCAGGGACAAATGCCCCCCCCCCCCTCCACAGGAATATGAGAGGGCCATTCAATACAAGTATGCCTCCCGCGCGCTTTGCCTGCACTGAACGTGAAAAACAATGATCTTAGGAGAAAACTTCCTGAAAACGGAAGTATTTTTCTCTCTCTCGAGTGATTGAATTGGAAGTTTGTATGTCTCCCTTTCTTTCAATGATAGACGAAACAGCGCACCTGATGCAATTCAAGCAGCCCCATCCTGGAAAATTTCGCGCCGCTTCTCGGCATGCCACAACTTTTGCAATTGCTTATACAAATTTGGAAAATGGGAAAATGAATTCCATTAGGTAAGTGTCTGGCAGAGGCTCTCCTTGGCGGTAATTGCTGGCACTGGCAGATCCAGGGGACATCAGGGACAACCCCCCCCCTTCCACAGGAATCTGAGAGGGGCATTCAATACAAGTAGCCCCCCCCCCTCCGCGTTCCCTGCACCGAACGTAAAAAACAATGATCTTAGGAGAAAACTTCATGAAAACGGAAGTTTTTTTTCTCTCTCGAGTTATTGAATTTGAAGTTTGTATGTATCCCTTTCTTTCAATGATAGACAAAACAGTGCACCTGATGCAATTGAAGCAGCCCGGTGACACTTAACCTGCACCCCGCGGGGGGGGGGGCAGAATTAGACCCCTCCCGGATTTTCTCAATAACTTGAAAACTGTGCTAGATATCAACGTCAAACTTTCAGTACCTGATGCTGCATCAATTATACGCCTTCTCACCTAAATTCCAATTAAATTGATGTAGTATTGTGGGAAATAATGACGTTTTAATGACACCATGTCATGCTATTTTTGGCGGAAAAACGATGTATGTTTGACCAATTGTAGAAAATAGAGTTTTGAAGCAAATTGCAAATAAAACGGCAAAAGAAGAAGAAAAATGACATTCTCTTCAAAATGGCCATCTCGAATATTCGAAATTTTGTTTTTTGACCCTCCAAAATAGGAAGAACTGTTTTTTTTTCGGAGAGAAAAAAACAACACATTTTTGTGTGAATTTGAAAAGTGATTTGTTTAGCTCGAAAACCAAAATAAGGCGACCGTTCAAAATCAGCGGGGAAAAAATGGGGGTACCTTTTTGCCACAAAAAGATGCCCCCCCTCCCTACGGAGGAAGGCTGGATCTGCCAGTGCGAAATATAATTTAATTAGTTATCACTCAGGCTTTATCAGATCTGATCTCGGGTCAATAGCTAGCTTAGGGAAGGTCATCTAACGTGAAACATTCTTAAAATCGCGGAATTGTTTTTAGGGAATACATTTTGAAATACGCATGATAAAGTGATACTAACAGTTTTCACCATTGTGTTTCTCTGTCGAGACGCATCGAATGGTATATCGGATGATCATGACCTAGTTAGGTTATATTCGAAAATTGACCTGTCCTGTGCTCAGGTCAAGGTCAGATCAAGTTCAAATTTTACATCAATCAACGTCTCTCGACGAGCGAAACACAATGTTGATAACTCCATATTACTCTACCTTCATTTGGCAAAGAGTTATTGAAGAAGAAAAAACACGTAACCTCTTGGGTCACCTGAGTTGACCTCGTAGAGTTCACATAACAAAAATGTGTCTTGGATCTTTGCATTTGACACAAGAATAGTGTAGGTAGCTGGTGAAAACTGGCCAAATATAAGCGTTTCCTGTGGATTTGTATGTGTTTTCACTGTCTCCATTTACTTATAATGGAAGTTTACCAAATAAAAATGACCTTAGGTCACCGATATAACAAATTCGAGATATACGAATTGTAGGTACCTATGGGCTATGGCCTAAATTAATCCTGTGAGTTTCAAACCGCTTGGTCGATCACTTGGTACGACCACAAACTTTCAAAAACTTGCTTGGAGGTGGGATCACTTAACGTGACTTGTTGACCTGACCTGAGATGACTCTAGATAAAAAATGGCACACAATTTGGGTGATTGTTCCCCAAAGAGTTACCCAAGTTTGGCGGCGCTGCATGTCGACGTTTTCCAATATTTACGAAAACCTCAGGGGACAGATATCCGCCCCCAAGTCGGTGCGCGTGTTGATACTTCACATCATGGTGCCAACAGGGGTCAGTTGCCGAAATTTTGTTTGGATCAGACTAAGAAATTATCAGTCAATCTACGCATAGGTTCTGTTCGACATGGGCCTGTCCGACGTTTTTTGTTGCGACTTTTTAGGGGCCCGGAAAAATACAGTGGCCCAAATTCGAGGATATGCCATTTCGCGCCATTTTTTTGTGTGTGGGGGGAGTGTGGTTTTGATCGAGGGTGCCCCTCGGGATGCTGTGCCTCCCCCCTTGACAAAGGTCTGTCTGCGCCCCTGGATCTGACCTTAGGTCACCGATATTATAAATCCAAGATAAACGAGTTGTAGGTACTTATGGCCTAATTAAGTCCTGTGAGTTTGAAACCGCTCGGTCATTCAATGTGGCTTGGCACGACTTTCAAAAACTTGCTTGGAGGTGGGGTCGCTTAACTTTCAAAAACTTCCTTGGAGGTGGGGTCACTTAACATTACCTGTTGACTTGACCTGAGATGACTCGAGATACAAAATTACACAGAATGTGGATATTTGTTGCCCAAAGAGCTATGCTAAGTTTGGTGGCGCTACACACCGCCGTTTCCCAATATCTACGAAAACCCCAGGTGGGCGGATATCCGCACCCCACCTCGGTGCGCGTGTTAATACTTCACATGGTGCCAAAGGGAGTCAGTTGCCGCACATTATTTTGTATCAGACTACGTACTTATCAGTCAATCTACGCATGGAGTCTGTTCAACATGGGTCTGTCCGACGTTTTGTTTGGCGATAATTTAGGACCTCTGCAAAATATAGAGGCCTAAATCCGAGGAGATACCATTTCGTTTTTTTTTGGGGGGGGGGTGGCCGAGGGGCCCTTTGGGGATGCCGTGCCCCCCCCCCCCCCCTCCACTTGCCGAAGGTCTGGCTACGCGCCTGTTGGTGGCCATCGTCATAACGAAGCCATGGTCATCGTCTTCGGTTCGTTGTAACAGTGAATTGAATGCATAGCATTTTTAGCTTCTTATCCTCCACAAGGCACACCGCCCATATTTCTGGGTTTTATCAGGCAAACCCGTAAAATTTCGCGCCGCTTGGCGGCGCTAAATAACAAGTACCTATACTATAACATGAAAACTACATTAAAAATGCTGCAAATGCTTAAATACACGCATACAAATGGGGGTACATTTTTAATCGTCATTTTAGCCGACCCCCACTCAAAAATTATCGGCGACGCTCCTGCCTACCCCCGGTCAGCAACTTCTCGCTGACGGCTGACGGCCTGCTACCCTCCCCCCGCTCAACCACTTTTTGGAAATACGCCACTGGATTTGCCCCCCCCCCCCAAAAAAAAACCGCTAGATCCACCCCTGACCATGGGCGTCAGCGTGTCGAGTTAACGTGTCGAGTTAACTGCTGGATATTCATGCTGAATAAACCGGATCTTCTACTATTTATAGCAGAACTCTTCAAAGTCCCGCTGGTAAAACAGTGAAATCTACTGACCAGACAGTAGACTCACTCCATTCAAAATGCACAAGGGAGGACCCCGGGGCCGGGGCTGGGGTACAAAATCAACTGTCGACTAGATAACTGGTATATATTTTTTCGTCGAAATATGGGTGAAACTAAATTATTGGCAATCAAGAACTGAAACGCAACTGCTAATTACAAAATGTAAATGTATATACATACTGACGTGATGATGATTAAGTGAATAATACATAGGATGTGGTTTTGGCGATCAGTATTTCTAAGGACATGATCGCTTAGTAAAGTTTCCCAGGAATGACAGTAATTATTTTGTACTAGCATTTTGGCCCCGAGTACTTCATGAGAAGGAGCATTTTGTCCCCGACCTTATCCATAAAGACAGGACACTTTACCACCGCTGGGAACGCACACACGCGCGCGCGCGCACGCCGCTGGCCTATTGTAGCGTCTCGTCTCGGGCACGCACGCCGCTGGCCTATTGTAGCGTCTCGTCTCGGGCGCGCACGCCGCTGGCCTATTGTAGCGTCTCGTCTCGGGCGCGCACGCCGCTGGCCTATTGTAGCGTCTCGTCTCGGGCGCGCACGCCGCTGGCCTATTGTAGCGTCTCGTCTCGGGCGCGCACGCCGCTGGCCTATTGTAGCGTCTCGTCTCGGGCACGCACGTCGCTGGCCTATTGTAGCGTCTCGTCTCGGGCGCGCACGCCGCTGGCCTATTGTAGCGTCTCGTCTCGGGCGCGCACGCCGCTGGCCTATTGTAGCGTCTCGTCTCGGGCGCGCACGCCGCTGGCCTATTGTAGCGTCTCGTCTCGGGCGCGCACGCCGCTGGCCTATTGTAGCGTCTCGTCTCGGGCGCGCACGCCGCTGGCCTATTGTAGCGTCTCGTCTCGGGCGCGCACGCCGCTGGCCTATTGTAGCGTCTCGTCTCGGGCGCGCACGCCGCTGGCCTATTGTAGCGTCTCGTCTCGGGCGCGCACGCCGCTGGCCTATTGTAGCGTCTCGTCTCGGGCGCGCACGCCGCTGGCCTATTGTAGCGTCTCGTCTCGGGCGCGCACGCCGCTGGCCTATTGTAGCGTCTCGTCTCGGGCGCGCACGCCGCTGGTCTATTGTAGCGTCTCGTCTCGGGCACGCACGCCGCTGGCCTATTGTAGCGTCTCGCCTCGGGCGCGCACGCCGCTGGCCTATTGTAGCGTCTCGTCTCGGGCGCGCACGCCGCTGGCCTATTGTAGCGTCTCGCCTCGGGCGCGCACGCCGCTGGCCTATTGTAGCGTCTCGTCTCGGGCGCGCACGCCGCTGGACTATTGTAGCGTCTCGTCTGGATGGCCACTGTCATCCTGCATATGGCAGTGGTACATCACGATCACGTGATCACGATCACGATGTGTGCGCTGGTACCGAACGTGCCACTCTTGCCGGCAGAGGTCTGTCGCAACTCCGTTCTCCTGTGGTACGTGATCTCCAACAGCGCGCTGTGGTAGGCATCCTGATCATGAGATTCGCCTCCCACTTCCCAGATTTCCTTTGAATTCTATTGATTCTAACGCAAGGGCTCTCTATTTCGAGTGCAGGCGGCGGCGTCCCAGCCAGCGATATGTTTCATTCATGTGACCTTTCTATTTCGCTTGAGTGTCGGTGCTCTGTGACACATTTTCATAGAATATCAGCGCCACCAGGGACGTAGGAACGTCATTAAAAGTGGGGAAGAAGGGCAGTGCAACTTCTGTCTGGCTTTGAAAGAAACCCAATCCCTTGTACACAATTTATTTGGAGATTTGAGCTCTTCTTGCCTTGATGTACCTTTCACTCTCTTCAATTTTCCTCATTTAATTAAATCTAAGATTTTAGCAAGAAATTTGACCAAAGCCCCCATTTTTGCCTAGCCCCAGCTGCCTGTGAGGTGAGTGCCACTGACCGCCTCTGTTGGACCGGCGTGACTAGGTAAGGGGAGCCCCGAACTATCGAGGAGAGCTCACGTCTCCTCCGCACCATCAC
This sequence comes from Chirona hameri, assembly GCA_036785665.1. Taxonomy (NCBI): domain Eukaryota; kingdom Metazoa; phylum Arthropoda; class Thecostraca; order Balanomorpha; family Balanidae; genus Chirona; species Chirona hameri. The sequence continues at coordinate 51,923 of JAXIVJ010003123.1, forward strand.
CGCTCCTGACACGGCCCAGTGGCGGCCGAAAGTGCTTTCGGATGGGGGGGGGGGGATTTCGGAAGAAACCCAGGGCCCCCACGGCCAAAGGGCCCGCTCCCACGGCCAAAGCCCCCCCCCAAACAAACAAACAAAAATGCCCCGCGAAACGGTATCTCATCGGATTTAGGCCACTGTATTTTGCAGGGCCTCTAAACGGTCGAAAAAAAAACTCGGACAGGCCCATGTTGAAGTCTCAGGCCTTCCGAGGGCCCCTCAGGCCTACCGAGGGCCCCCTCAGGCCTACCGAGGGCCCCCTCAGGCCGACTGAGGGCCTTATGTCAGCCTTAAAGGGCCCCTCGGGCTGGCTGTGGGCACTTCGGGGCCCTCGGTCAACTTCTTGGAGCGTTAAAAGTACTCTTACAAATTTATGGGGGGGGGGGGGCAAAATCATATATTTGCCCTCCCCAACTTCTTGAGTGACACGGCCAGTATGTGAATAGTAGCCCGGCCGCCGGATCGTTGGCTGTGGCAGTGTCAGTGTGGCAGCCACCGTTTTACCTGGCCTTTGATCTACGCTAGCGCTGCAGGCGGGCGCAATATGGCGCATTTGTAATGCGCCATGCACTAAGTTCATTACAGTGTCCCATGTTCGTGGTTCGGTGGGGCGGCGGACATATCCACACTCCACATCCACCACGCCGCCAAACAAGCTGCAACCACATGTCAATAACACAGTGCCCGTCACACTCAGTTCAGTTTCCCAGGTCCGCGGGTGACAGACACTGACAAACAGCAATCATGGCCGTATTAAGTCGGCTATTATTCAAGCCGACGTGCCGGCATTGCTAGCCAGCTGAATGCCAAAGTTCCGCTGCTGCATCTGTACGCTGCGTTAAACTACGACGCATGCGGGTGACAGACGACGCTGCGTTAAACTACGACGCGTGCGGGTGACAGACGACGCTGCGTTAAACTACGACGCGTGCGGGTGACAGGCAACGCTGCGTTAAACTACGACGCGTGCGGGTGACAGACGACGCTGCGTTAAACTACGACGCGTGCGGGTGACAGGCAACGCTGCGTTAAACTACGACGCGTGCGGGTGACAGACGACGCTGCGTTAAACTACGACGCGTGCGGGTGACAGACGACGCTGCGTTAAACTACGACGCGTGCGGGTGACAGACGACGCTGCGTTAAACTACGACGCGTGCGGGTGACAGGCAACGCTGCGTTAAACTACGACGCGTGCGGGTGACAGACGACGCTGCGTTAAACTACGACGCGTGCGGGTGACAGGCAATGCTGCGTTAAACTACGACGCGTGCGGGTGACAGACGACGCTGCGTTAAACTACGACGCGTGCGGGTGACAGACGACGCTGCGTTAAACTACGACGCGTGCGGGTGACAGGCAATGCTGCGTTAAACTACGACGCGTGCGGGTGACAGACGACGCTGCGTTAAACTACGACGCGTGCGGGTGACAGGCAACGCTGCGTTAAACTACGACGCGTGCGGGTGACAGGCAACGCTGCGTTAAACTACGACGCGTGCGGGTGACAGGCAACGCTGCGTTAAACTACGACGCGTGCGGGTGACAGACGACGCTGCGTTAAACTACGACGCGTGCGGGTGACAGACGACGCTGCGTTAAACTACGACGCGTGCGGGTGACAGGCAAACATGTGCATGTTTGCAGCAGCGAATGGACGGAGAGACACTATTTAAATCAAGGCAGATTGACAATGCCGATGTTATGCAGGAATCTTATGCTATTTGAATATCTTGAACAATGCATAGGGGCGCAGCCAGACCTTCAGAAAGGGGGGGGGGGCTGGGAGAGGCCCCCCACCCCCAAAAAAATACCCCTGAATATGAAAAACTCTACGGATTTCGGCCACTTTATTTTGTGAGGCCCCCTTTTAACAATTTTCCTTCGTCTACTTTTGATGAGCTGGATTGGACCAGGACCCTCAGTAGGCATTGTACTGAGCGCATTACTAATTTGTATTGTTACGTACAGGAGATAAAACATATCTTAGCTGACAACAGATGGGGGTCGGCTTCTGAGTGTGGGGGCGGCTGAAATGACGAAAAATGTACCCGCATTTTGATACGTGTATTTAAGCCTTTGCAGCATTTTTTTTAATGTGGATTTTCATGTTATAGTAGGTAGGTATGTACTTGTTAGTTAGCGGCGCAAAGCGCGAGGTTCTTCCGACCTGGCCAGGGACTGCACTGGCTGCTTTGTCGCCCTGCCGACATGCTCCGGAGCAGGGGCGGCGGATTGCGGGGTGCAGGGTACCCAAAATCCCCCCTCAAATGAAAATCCTGGGAAGGGGAAGGGTCATGTTTCCCAGATTGAGCAACCTAAAATATGTGGGGGGGGGGGGGGGGGGGGCAAAACTACCCTTTGCCCCCAAGATTTCGACTGGGGGGAATTTTGGGTACCCTGCCCCCGCAATCCGCCGCCCCTGCTCAGGGGCCCTCCGACCGGCCCAGGGGCCCCTCCAGTCTGGCTAGGAACTCATCCGACATGTTCAAGGGGCCTTCCGACCGGCCCAGGGACCCTTTCGGCCTAGCCAGGGGCTCTCTGACTTGCCCAGAAGCCCCTCCGATCGGCCCAGCGACTCTTCTGGTCGGCCTGCGCTGGCTGCTTTGTCGCCCTTGCCGACATGCTCAAGGGGCCCTCTGACCTACCCTGGAGCCCCTCCGTGCTGGCCAGGGCCCACTTCGGCATGCTCAGGGGCCCTTCTTACCCACCCAGGGGTCCTTTCGGTCTGATCAGGGGCCCCACCGATCTGCGCAGGGGCCCTTTTAACTTTCCAGGGGCCCTCTGGTCTCTCCAGGGGCCCTTTAACCTTCTAAGGGGCCCCTCCGACCTAGCAAGGGACTGCGCTGGCTGCTTTGTCGCCTTGCGACATGCTCCGAGGGCCCTCCGACCTGCCCTGGGGCCCCTCCGTGCTGGCTAGGGACTCATTCGGCATGTTCAGGGGCCCTTCTGACCCACCTAGGGGCCCTTTCGGTCTGGTCAGGGCCCCTCTGACCTGCACAGGGGCCCTCTTAACTTACCAGGGGCCCTCTGGTCTGTCCAGGGGCCCTCCAACCTGCTCAGGGGCCCTTATGACCTGGCAAAGGACTGCGCTGGCCCCTTTGTCGCCCTGTCGACATGCTCAGGGGCCTCTCAACCTGCCCAGAGGCCCCTCTGTGCTGGCTAGGGGCCCATTCGACGTGTTCAGGGGGCCCTTTCGACGTGCTAAGGGGGCCCTCTGACCCGCTCAGACGCCCTTTCGGTCTTGCCAGGGGCCCCTCTGACATGCACAGGGCTCTTGTGAACGTCCAAGGGCCCCTCTGGTCTTTCAGAGAGGGCCCTGGTGGCCCTAAAGGACCTCTGAAGTCTGCTAAACTCTCTAAAGACCACGCGTCGTGTAGTAAAGAGCCTATGATACCGCGCTTCGCGCGGTCTCGTCGGCCCTTTTCGGCGCGCTGCGCGCGCCGAAAAGGGCCCTTCTGGCCTCTAGGGGGGAGGGGCGGCCGCCCCCGCCGCCCTCCCTTTGGCTACGTGCCTGCAATTGCGAACCTTGTGTCATGCCGCGAAGCGGCGAGAAATTTTCCAGTTTTTGACAGCTGGATTTTGACTGCAATGCAAAGGCAATTTTTACGATAAATTGTTATTTTCCCCCGCAAAAAGTGTGTGTGTGTGTGTGTGGGGGGGGGGGGGCGACCCTTCCCCGCCTTCTAAAAGTGGGGGAGTTTGCCCAGACCTCCCTCCCCCGACCCTCCCGTCGGTGACGCCCCTGGCTGACAAATATTGCAGCACACACTCTCCTGAGAGGAACATTGTTAAATTGTTTTGTACTACCACCCCCCCCCCTGAATTCAAAAGTGCATCAGACATCAAATTACCATTTTTAAACCCAAGAAAACATTGCACCAGGTGGGTCAGAGTACAGCACATTACCGCTCATTATGACTGCGCCGACCACGGCTAGCAGGCGCTCCAGCTATAGCAGGCGCTCCAGGCGACGGCTAGCAACCCCTGGGCAGGCGCGAGGGCCCCGTTCACAGACTCAATGGCCCTCTGGATAAGCTCGAGATGGCGCTGCACAGACTCAATGGCCCCTTGGCAAGCCGAGAGGCCCCTGAGCAGACTCTAATAGCCCCTGGGTAGGTTCGAGAGGCCCCAGAGCAGGACCAATGGACCATTGGGAAAGCTCGAGAGGCCCCTGAACAGACTCTAATGGCCCCTAAGCAGGTTCAAGGGGCCCTTGAACAGTCTCAATGGCCCCTGAGCAAGCTCGAGAGGCCCCTGGGCAGGTTCGAGAGGCCCCTGAACCGACTCAATGGCCCCTGGACAAGCTCGAGAGGCCTCTAGGCAGGCTCTAATGGCCCCTGGGCAGGTTCGAGAGGCCCCTGAATAGACTCGATGGGCCTCTGGGAAAACTATAATGGGCCCTTGGGTAGGTTCAAGAGGCCCCAGAACAAACTACAATGGGCCCCTGTCCAGGCTCGCGAGGCCCCTGCACATACTCAATGGCCCCAGGACATGCTCGGGAGGCCACTTTGCAGGTTTGTTGGGCTGTTGGTGGGCTCAATTGGCCCCTGGACATGTCGACATGCTCTAGAGGCCCCTGGGCAGATTTTTGGGGCCCCTGAGTGGGCTCAATGGGCCCAGGGCATGCTCGAAAGGTCCCTGGGCATGTTTTTGCGCCCTTAACCCTATTTGTAACAGGGGGGGCGGCTTCCGCCCCCCCCCCTCATGTTTTTCGCAGATATCTCTAGAACGGCTGGGAGCAGGCCCATGAAATTTTGGGACTTTTCATATAATTGAATACCGCATTTGGAGTCAAAGTTTTGCATTTTTAACCTGAACAGAGGCGGTTCCAGGGCACAGTTTTGGGTGGGTTCGGGGCGACATTTGGCGATAATACGGAAATGCGACCTTCACGGGTTTCTTCCTAATTGCCAGACTTTTTTAAAAAAGTTTTTCCATTCTATAGCTCAACGTTTCACATATTCATCTCTCACACGCACACACACACCCATATCAATACCATTGCACAAACATATTCCTATATCTCACAGACACACACACACACACACACACACACACACACACACACACACACACACACACACACACACACACACACACACACACATACACACACACACACACACACACACACACACACACACACACACACACACACACGACTCCTCGCTCGTCCGCTCCCTCCCTCCCACCGGCCCCGGTGACCCTTCCGGCGGTCGGGCCCGCGCCATACATATATACGTCAGAGGGTCGGGCCCACTTCATAAATAACCTACGCTAAATAAACATAACGCGGCGTGTAGCGGCGGTGGTTAGCAAGCTCGAGCACACACATATATCTCACACATATATCTCAATACCATTGCACAGCTCGCAGTCCCAGTGACATCGTCAGTCTAACTCTTAATAGCGGTGAAAACAGCGGCAAACGCAATTAGGTTGGAACAGCTGCCCACTTTTCCTCGAACTCTGCAAGCCTGTCTTTACGTTTAGCAATTATTTTCTCAGTCTTTTTATCTATGTTTACGCGTGCGATTAATTTAGCAAGGCTTAAGCTATTGTTTTCATTAATAATGCTTTTCCCTATCGCAATAACGTGATTTACAAGCTTGCCTCCATCCATACCCAATATTACCATCTTTCTGCTGAGAGAGATTCTACCAACTCCGCTCAATTTGGTCAGCCATTCGCTAATTTCGTTCCAAAAACGCCGCACGTAATCGCACCCCCAAAATTTATGATCTATAGTATCCCTAACACTGTTACATCTTGAACATCTATCATGTTTGGCTATGCCTATGCGGAATAGCAAGCTATTTGTTGCAACGATTTTGGTCATAATCTTATAATTCAGCATCTGAAGTCGAACTGATGTGGTACTTTTATATATTGATTCATATGTTACAGTCCAATCCACATCTCCAAATTCTATTTCCCAATGGCGTTCCCATGAATTGTGACTTTGTCGGTATTTGTCACTGATTAACCGATGGTAAAACTTTGTTGCCCCGCGTCTGCTTTCAAGAACACAACTTACATAAGGATGGATGATTGGTTCCATATGCCTTTCCGTATTACGTTGTGCTATTAAGTGGTTTGGCAAACTTCGAATGAGACCCTGTAAATCTAAAGGCGTAGCTCTCACGCCAAACTTGTCTTTAAATTCACTATAATTCAGAAAGCGTCCTGTTTCGCTCACGACGTCATTAATGTTATGCAGCCCCCTACTCATCCATTGCCCAATCTTCTCATCTTTAAATTTGGTTTCATTTGAATACCATAAACAACAGCGACCTACATCTAATAAGTCTATCACTATCGTTGAAGTTAACTTGGCGTACGCCATTATTGTCTCTTTCCAAAAAGCATTCCCTATCTTTTTTGCTAATTTTGCGAGCGATCGCGCGTTTCTGTTCCATAAAAAGGCACCTTGAGCTATTTCACTATCAAAAAGTGTTGTCCAAACCTGGGTAGAAACTAAATACCTCCTAACCCATGTTATCTTAAGTGCTGCAATGTAGGACTCTATCTCGATCATCGCTACTCCACCTTCGTTATATTTTTTGTACATACTGCTTCTTTTGATTCTGTCTGTTCTCCCACCCCATACAAAGTTAAACATCACCTGTTTTAGCTTGTCGATGAACCGCTTGGGTGGTGCAGGAAGAGCGGTAAATAAATGGGTAAATTTTGGTAAGAGCAACGACTTAATGACAATTACCTTTCCCTTAATTGTTAGATTACGACGCTTCCATCCGTTTATGATTGCCACAACTTGGTTCAGCCTATTTTCGAAATTTTCTTGAAAGACTGTACTTTCGTCGTTTGCATAATATACACCTAAGACCTTAAGTTTTTTCACCCATCGAAAATTAAGGTCTTCACAGATGGGGGTCTTTCCTCGACTTCAGCACCCGCCCAAAAAGCTTCAGTTTTGCCTATATTTGGCCTAAGACCGGAAAACTTCGCGAATATTCCCAAGTCGTAGAACAGTGTCCTGCAACTGTTCACGCTACCATCTAGAAAACAGAGAGTATCATCGGCATATGCTGAAACCTTAAACTCGGTGCCGCCTACCGTTATGCCCTTAATGCGTGAGTTTTGACGTATTTTTTCCAACAAACATTCCATCACCACCAAAAAAATGTAGCAGCTTAAGGGGTCTCCTTGCCTGCAAGATCTTTGTAGATCAATACTTTCCGAAATGTGTCCATTATAAACAAGTCTCGAGAACGATCCAACATACAAGACATCAAACCACCTTACCACCGATTCGGGGAAATTTCGCTTCTTCAATACCTTTCTGATAAATGTCCAACTTACAGTATTAAAGGCCCCTTCAATGTCCAAGCTCATAAACAAGGCATGCATTCCTTTGCTTTTTAAACATTCAATCAAGTCATATGTCAGACGTGTGTTATCACCCACGAATCGGCCATTAACAAAGCCTGTCTGATCCTTTTCAATGATGGTTGGTATGACTTTCTTAAATCTATTTGCAAATACGGACGATATAATTTTATAACTACCATTTAACAGAGTAATTGGGCGATAGGAATTTATATCATCTCTGGGTTTTTGTGGCTTTGGGATAAGACAAATAATGCCCTCACGTAGAGTCAATGGCAACGCTCCTTTGTTGAAACTTTCCAGTATCATTCGATAGTATGCACTTTTAAGGTCTACCCAGAAGAATTTGAGAAACTCTGCAGGGAAGCCATCAGAACCAGGTGATCTCTTATTACACATTTTCCGCAACGCTAAAGCTAATTCCTGCATTTCAATGGGCTTACCAATTTCTTCCCTTTGCATTTCTGATATTTGCTTCATCGTTAAGCAATCTAAAAAGTCATCTAACTCATCCTCTATAACTGGTCTCTCTCGAAATACTTCTCTAAAATGATTCACAAGAGCTTCGATGATTTCGTTTTGGTTAGTTATCCTCTTCTTTTCATTTAGGAGCGAGGGTATCAGTTTATTCATGTAGTTTCGCTTCTCTAAGCCAAGAAAATAGCCAGTAGACCTTTCACCTGATTCATACCATTTGGCCCTGGATCGTGTGATAATCCCCTCCATCTTTAGCTTCCTCATTTCCTCCAGCCTACCTTTGTACGATTCAAGTCGATTCAAAGTTTCCCCAGTGCAGTGGGTATGCACCTCTAATTCAGCCTCAGCAATGTTCCTTACTACATACTTTTCTTCTCTCAAAAACATTCGCTTCTTGTGTATTCCATAAGAGACGGTCTCCGTTCGGATGTTAAGCAAGATAGTCTCCCAGAGCAAGGAATCGCTGATTGTGAATTTAATTTCTTCTGGGCGTCTTTTCATGAACTCATACTCATATACCGGCACTGCATACCTACATATCGTATCCTGAATGATTAATTTTACCTTTTCTATATATGTCATGTCTTTCAACAAAGCACAATTTAATTTGAAAAAAACCTTTCCTCTTTGCGACTCATTGAGATTCATTTGCATGATCACCATAGAGTGATCTGTGCGGTACCCAGGAGCTACCGAGGCCTGCATAATATAAGGAGAAAGCATCTCAGAGGCAATTAAATAATCTAAGCGAGCCTGCTTAATAACAGGACGCTTCACTCTCCATGTGTATCGTTTTCAGTCGCCGCCTGACCGCGGCAGGGGTCGGACCGCTCCGCGCCGCGGGTCATGTGTGGCGAGTGAGGGCTCCGCTGCGGGCGGGTGAGCGGTCGACAGGCAGTGGTAGCTATGAAAGGCCAGCATTGATTTGTGCGGTTTTGTGGTTCAGTGCAACAGGCTTGGCTTCGTGGCTTTTTTTCTGGAGCAGGAGTGAGGCGAGTTGTGAGTTCGGGAGTGTGCGAGAGTCTCCAGACTATGGCGACCGACTCGGAACGTGATTCCGACCGTGAACCGCTGTTCCAGGAGTGTCATCCGGCTTCCGAAACAGACAGTGCGACGGGAGGGCGGAAGCGCCAGATATCGATGCCGGAGATGGCTCGGCAAGCTCAAATAAAGCGAGCGAAGCGTCTCAACCATGGCCGGAGGTCTCACTCGCCGCGAGACGCCGCCCGAGGCGGCCGACCTGAACCGGTTGAGTCGCCCGCTGTTCAGCAGCCGGCCGTGACCCTGGACGCGATCCAGGGCTTGATCGAGGCCGGCAATCGAGAGGTGATCGCGGCTTTTGATGCAAAATTTGCTCAACTGGCAAAAAGATTAGATATTGTCGAGTCTGAGTGTTTGGAAAAGGACCTGGAAATTCAGAGACTAAACGCCGTGGTGGGGGCACAGAAGAAGGCAAGTATTGAGCTCAGGGAGCGGCTGGAGGGCATCGATCTCAATCGCCGTCTATCGTCATTAATTGTCACTTGTGACGATTTTGGAGCTCGCGTCCGGGACGAGAACATAGAAGCAAGGGTTGTCCAGGTGCTCAACAGAAGATTTCCTGATCTGAAACTCACGACGGCTGATATCCAGGTGGCTCATCGCCTACAGAGTAACAACAAGGTGCTCGTCAAATTCATCAAACGGCGCGTTCGCGACGACATTTTCGAGCGGCGTTTCGGCCTGTTCGGCCGGCGCGGTGTCCCAGGGCGCCCCGACCCGGGTCGCGGTGATGCGTGCGCCGGCCAACAGATGGCAGCACTCTTCATAAACGAGTCGCTCACCCCGGGATGCCAACAAATCTTCAACTCACTTCTCCACGCGAGGAAGCCCGAAAACGGAGCGAAGGTCGCCTCGGTGTTCAGCCGACGTGGCCTGGTCTACTGTAGGAAGGAGAAGAACGGGACGAACATCCTCGTGTGGGATCAGGAGCAGCTCAAGCGGATTCTCGGCGACGGCGCACGCCCGTTGCGCCGGGAGCCGCCCGGGCGGCCGGGGCGGGGTGTACCGGCGTCCGCCGCCGGTCTACCGGGTCCGCCGGCGGCCGGGTCCGCTGGATCCGCGTCTCTCGAGGGGCGCAAGAGTGGACCAGAGGTGGGGCGAGGAGCGGCACCGGCTCTGCCTGGCTCCGCTCCGACTGGTCCGCCGCCTGTCCGGCCGCCGCGGGACCCGCCCGTCCCTTCATCTCGGCAGGAGAGCGACCCGGCGGGTCGCCCGAACCCGACGGAGGGATCAGGCTTTGGCCGGACGGTGCTGTGCGATACCGACCTGACGGGGTCGTCGGGGCGCCCGGACGCCGTCGATGCCTGAACTCTGGGACCCCTTGCGTTGTCCAGTGGATCGCGTCGGACTCGGCGCCGGTGCCGGCGGGACAGGCTCGCGGGCGCTGGGCTGATCGCCGGCGAGAAGTTGCTGAGAGGAGGACGCGACGCTTTGGTTTGTAGCACCTCTGTTTGCCTACTTGAACAATGTTTTGCCTTAAACCCTTGACTTAGATAAGTAACACTACTTCCAGTTAATAGCCTTATATGTTTGTATTAGACTAAAACTGCTTGTCTGAGTAACAACATTTATATGTTGCAACGTTGTTGTGATCTGTCGACCGTTTTTCGCCTGCCCTCAGGTTTTCTGTTACATGTTAGTTTTCTGTTACACGTTTGTCTTCCAGGATGCCCCTCCTAATTGCCAGACTTGTCAATGATTCATATTTGTCATGAGTCGATTCACAGTGATTCACGGACCATAATGAATGATTCAATCATGATTCAATCACTCAACATTACCATAATGAATGATTCAATCATGATTCAATCACTCAACATTACCATAATGAATGATTCAATCTTGATTCAATCACTCAACATTAAAGGGAAGTGTCGACTCCTTTGTCTAATTCCTTTGATTTTGAATGTGCGACTCTAAGATTTTATGAGCGTGATAGGGAGGTCATGCTCTACCTGTGTGCCAATTTTCATGCACATCAGAATAGTCTGCTGTTTGACCTTACACATATGACCTGCTCTAACTCCTTTGATTTTAAATGTGCGACTCTAAGATTTTACCAGAATGATCACTAGGTCGTAGTCTATCTGTGTACCAATTTTGAAGCCAATCCAAATAGTCGGCGAATGTATTTCCGAATGTGAATGTGACTGTGAGCCAATTGGACATGCGTGTTGTTTATTTTGATTATAAAATGATATTTATATTATTTATTATAATTGCAAATTCCAAGTTCCAAAAGCATTAATGACTTTACGTTTCACTTTATTAAGCGAATAGAACATTTATTTTGATTTTGCATTAGGTATTATTTTTGATAAAGCATGATGTGGAATAAAGCGGCGCCGATGCGACAGTGATATTTGGGACATGCGGAGGTCATGCAAATGTTTGTTTATGATTTAGTTTTTGATATGGTATAACCTAGAAATTAGGAAAAGGTGGGTACCTTTTGATAATTTTTCGTGTGAAAAAGGTGTGCGTGTACTGTGTAGTTTATGAACCAAAGTATGAGTTAGTTACCTTTTCTAAGTATTTAGGTACCTACCCCTAACCCTACCAGTTCCAAGGTATTCACCTAGTTAGGGCTGATTGAACAGTGGCTTTGTGCCCACTGGAGTTGGACACAAAGCCTCGCTTTATTTACGCATAGATGAATTACAGGCTACAGCTCAGGACACAGATCTCATATAATTGGCCATTAAGTGCCTGGTTTGTCCACAGAGCACAGATGAATGCTGGGCCGCTGTCATATTTTGTGGACAGTTTATGCTGTTCGACCAAAAAAGAATGATTCTTTGAGCAATGAATGATTCAATCAGCCTATTTTATCTGTATGAATGATTCAATCAGTGACTCACAACAGGTTTGCGCATGAGGTGAATCGATTCATGAGTCATTCATTTGAAATAGGAATGATTCAATCAAAAGTAGTCGATTCACATTGAATCATTGACAAGTCTGCTAATTGCCTCAAGTATGAAAGCGTTACATCGGTTTACGGTGATTGCAACAAGTGCAAATTAGTTGATGTTAATGAAATATCATAAAAATTGCATGGCAGAGGCGGTTTCAGGGGCTTGAAAGGGGGGGGGGTTCCAGGAAGTATTCAATGTTTGGCGGGACGCCAATAGAGCGATGTAAGGGACATTTATAGCTATCAAGATGTAAAAGATAGCTTCTGCTTCCATTATTTGCATAATTTATTACATATATAGTTTCAGGGGCGTGTTCAGGCACATGAAAAGGGGGTGACTGGCATGGTGATGACGATATGCCAGCGATAACGGCGCAATAGACGTTTAGCTTATAATGATATATGCACATATGAGGCCAGAAAAGGGAATAAAGTCATTTTTGGCAGAGGCGCGCTCAGGAATGGAAGAAAGGGGGTCATATTATTTCAAGGAAACTAAGAGGCATGGGCGTACAATGACATAACATACTGCAGTTTTCGAATGAAACACGCACCACAGGCTACTCTACGAACGATTATAGATAATAGGCGAGTCCAGGTAGGGTAAAAAGGGGGTAAGCAATATTAATTGAAGTTGTAGTGAAATAGTCACTGTTGACTAGTTAGTATCATAATAGCGGATAATATACTTATCAAAAGGTCTTGTGCCGCCCCAGTGTGGATCCTGGATACGCCTATGATGAAGTACAACATGCAAAAAGGAACTATCTACGATCAGTAACATATTTATAGTGCTGGGTAGCAACTTGTCTGCGGTTAATATTTTTTTTCCAATTTGACCTCCCTTTTTCACTAACCTGGTACCGCCTATGGCAAAAATATGATTTATAACAGTTTTTCTAATGTCACAATCACATACCATTTCATTTATTAAAAAAAAACATAAAAAAATGGTTTGATTACGCATTTACTTCACCCCCATATTGAGTGACCTGCACACGCCTATGATTTTTGAATTTTCAAACGTCACCATCATATATCAATTTACAATTCAATCTCTATCGATTCCTATTAGTTGTGTGAAAATCGGTCGATAAACATGAAAGCTATGTTGGATCAAAAATACCACTAAAATGTGTGTTTTTGCCCCCCTGTTGCCCCCTATCCAAAATTTAGATTTTTTGTTATTTAGAAATGTAGATCGTGTTGAGAGGAAGCAAACACCGTTTCATTTTTGAAAATCGGACGGGTAGATCTCGAGATCTCCGGGGGGGGGGGCGGAATCCGCCCCCCCCCCTGTTACAAATAGGGGTAGCCAGGAGCCTGTTACAAATAGGGTTAAGTGGGCTCAATGGGCCCCTGGACATGCTCGAGAGGCCTCTGGACAGTTTTTTTGGGCCCCTCAGTGGTCTCAATGGGCCCCTGGACATGCACAAGAGGCTCCCTGAGCCGGCTTCGAAAGCCCTGCAGTGTCTCTGAGGGCCCTTGACATGCGCCAGAGTGACCCTTGCCTAGTTTGAGGGCTCCTCTGTGACCTTTTTAAAGCCATTTAGCTAATGCAAATGGTATCTGGGCCAATCTCGGCGGGGCCCCCTGTGACCCGTATGGGGGGGGGGGGGCAATTGCCCCCCTAGTTGCGCCCCTGACAATGCATCAATGACATATATCTCTACTCATATAGGTATTATCAATTCCGTATAGATTGGCATTTGCCATAGTCATTTTCTCATATGGTGTGCTTGTGGGTTTGTGTCATGCACCTTTGAAGAAGATTAGCCGACCTTCCTGACGCTTTTAGTTGATCACTCTGCAATTGAACTAAGTGCGTCGACGTTTATTCCGGGGTCGTATGACAGCATTGCACGGCAAGGGAACTGCTATTCCATATTTCCGTATGGCTAGAAGTCTTAGAAAGTTTTTCTGTTAAAGGGAATAGGTCACCTTGAAAGTTGTCTTGAAATTCAACCATACGGTGCATCTTGAGCTCAAAACTGCAAATATGACTTTCGTTTGGACAACTGATGGATATATGTGGAGAAAGAAGTAAGTTTCTCTTTGCATTTCACGAGAAATCGTACGACAGCAGCTGGCGTCCTGGCTCCGCCTGACGCCAAGTACAGTCTCTGACAAGGGGCCGCCGCGCCGCCAGGGCGGCTGAGCGGATATTAACGAGGCGTCGTGATCAGAGACTACGTGCCAGAGAGTGTACCTGCTTTCAGCGGCGAGCGTTCATGTCCCGATCGTGGCCCGGAACAGCGGACATGAAACCGGGCCCACTAGTCCTGTGTCGAAATTACTTAACCTAGGGAGGTAATTCTTTCACCACAACCCATTTTTAGATCTGCTCTACAAATATCAGTCCAAAACCCCATGTTAAAGGTGAACTATTTCCTTTAAATGGGACCACATTTCTGAAAAAGGATTATGCTTGGCGGATAACATTCTCATTGCTCGGTTGCCAATCCTGCCATGAGTCTGCCATGAGTCAATCATACGAAATACCCATTTGAGTTGTATGGCTCAGCTCGATACATATATCCAAGGCAAAAGCCTCAAAGGTCTGAGATCCAGCAAGCCTTCCCACTATCAAGAAGCTTAAAATGATCCAGGATCCAGCAAAATCCTCCAACAAACCTTGTGAAGATCTGCACTGCAGCAGATCTTCCAGCAGCATCTGCACCTGCATATGCACTGAATGATCCAGAAACGTATACCCAAGCTTGTAGGATCCAGAAACTGCAAGATTACACTGCTATAATGCTTTGCGATATCCAGGATCTGCAATATTTTTTTTAACGGATGATTTGCAGGATCCTAGTGATATTTTAATGATCGTGGATCTGAAGCATATTACACTTACGACAATATGCAAACTGCAAAGACACAGGATTTTCATCGTATCACATTTTCGAAGATTATCGAGTCCGATAGAATTTCACAACCAATGCGATACTCATCATCGTTCGATTATACCGCGTAAATGTGAATTGTTCGGCGAAATATTTAAAGAGAAATTTCAAAACTGTTGAAGGCACAGAGTACCTAACCTAATCATGCATTTGACTGGTGTACATACCTCGAGATAATTATTTTATATTGTCAAGCGCCTTCCCACAACTTCAATGCTCGGTGCCAGTTTTTGTTTATTCATTCGGTATTTTGCCACTGGCCAGAGATTATGAATGTCCAATGATGTATATTCCGAAATTTTAGCGACTCACTATAATTTCTTGATTTTTACATCGAATATCAACGAAATATTTGTATTACCTAGTGCTTAAAGGGATTATACGGGTTTCCGTCCTGAAAGGAAATGCACTCTTTTGCAGTTGTATTAGCCTTAAACACGTTTAAGACATAACAGGGACCTCAAGGCTAATTTAGTCCATTATTTCAGCAATTATCAGCGATAAAACTTTGGCGTTGTTCGAGACTTGTATCAGATAACGAGTACTTGATCGGCATTACTGTCCACCACTTTTAACTTATAATCTGCATCAAATTCGATGGTGCAGTAATTTTATGGGAAAAACTAGGTAACTGCTGATGTCGTTGGAACAAAACAAGTTCATTTTTGTCTTCAAATATTGCTTATTTTACCAGAAATATGCCATAAGTGAGGTGTTTTTATCAGCATAAAAGATATGACTGGCTCTGCCTCAGGCGGTCTTGCAGAAAGTACGCGGTGACATCACCGCGCACTTTGAAATGTCCTTACGTGCAGAAGAGGTCATTTCCAGAAAAATGTAGCTACCGTGGGACTTCTACCACCTTTATAAGTACGTTTTACTATGTAACTCAATTATTCTGGAGAAGAAAAAAAACGTATAATCCCTTTAACAGTTAACACACTTTCCAAGTATAATAAAAACGAGATTTGCAAAATGTAATGTTATACTCAGCGACGATTGCAGCTGAGCGCATAAAATTCAGCATGCAAGCGATGAGACGGGGTCGCACCTTCCTATTAAATCTTGTCGTCGATTCATTAGCGAAATCGTCTGTAATTACCACTATTCGTATAGGATGCCGTCATAACGCAGCGTGTTTGCGTCGGCCGGGGCTGCCACCCCGGCTACTTGCTTTCGGAACGCCCTGGCTCTATGGCCAGGTGGACTGAGGCGCTTGAACGCTATATAAAGATCAGTGGTTTGATGATCCAGTAAGTGTCGTTTGGTGTTGTGTTTGTATACATGTATACATGCTTGCGGCCGGGGTGGCCGGGTGGCCGTTTCTGCACCTGAAGACGGATCGCCTCAGTGACGTAACGTGCGGCCGGGGCGGCCGGGGTGGCCGGTTCTGCACCTGAAGACGGATCGCCTCAGTGACGTAACGTGCGGCCGGGGCGGCCGGGGTGGCCGTTTCTGCACCTGAAGACGGATCGCCTCAGTGACGTAACGTGCGGCCGGGGCGGCCGGGGTGGCCGGTTCTGCACCTGCAGACGGATCGCCTCAGTGCCGTATGGACACGGCTATATTTGTGTACGCTTATTGTCTCTTGTTGATGCTTAGGAAGAGCGCAGAATATCATGTCAACAACTTGTATTATTATCAGATACTTACTTACATCACCATTCATAACGCGAGGGTAAAATCTATATAGGTGTTAGACAAGATGGCAGAGCTTATGAACGTATCCTACTGAAAATGTTAATATGACATCATGCATGTTGTCAACGCGTGTGAATCCGTATTGGGAACGGATGTGGGTATTTTTCATTAGTCTTACATGAAGGAATACCCGCCTGTCGAATACAACCAAATTCAGTACAAAATGGTTCAAAAATAGCGGCAAACTAACCCACTTAGCCTTTATAGACTAGCTAATTCGATTTTATCAGAGAAGAGAAACGCCACCATCGTAGTTAACCCTTTCCAATTACATGGAGATTACAGGCAATATATGCCGATTCCAGCTTACAGGCAATATATGCCGATTACAGATTACAGGCAGTATATGCCGATTACAGATTACAGGCAATATATGTAACATATTGCACATTTCAACGCGATAACAAACATTGCACAATTACAAATTTATTCACGTCTGACTTATAAATGCTCCTGGTCAAAATCATTTCAACTTGATAACGCCAAGCGATCCGACCTCCGATTCTGAAGTATTTACCAAACACTTGGTATGCATCATGCGAGGTACTTGGGAGCTTGCATTGCTCGACTTCAAACTATATTTAAAGATGACTTCTCAATAACTCTTGCAAATCCTATATTTAACGATAATGTAAACCTTGGTGAGCGCAAACATCACATCGTCTATTAGATCGAACTGCATAGAAGTCGCAAGGTACTTTCGTGGTGCAATTTGAATTTGGTAGACACTATTAATTATGATAACTTACTTATGCCCAATCATCACGAGAAGTAAAGTGGAACAATAACGCCAGCAATACCGCGCTTCAAACAACAATATCGTCTTAAAAATGGGCAAGGACTTGTTTTTTTTAATTCCCCGACATTGTGTTTTCAAGTTACATTTTTAAATTGAGATGTCATTAATTTTACCGTACCAGTGGCATACGATAATGGAGGGAAAAACGGTCATTATCTCCCTTTAATAACATCTCTCATAAATGTACATATGTAACAACTTCAATCTTGCAATGCCGGGGTCCATGCAGACAAGCATTTTATGAAATTTTGAATGATTTTACATTTGTCTTCCAGCATCATCCATATCCCGTACTAAGGGTACAAATTACCAGTTTCATGAGTAAGGGTACACATTACCAGCTTCATGAGTAAGGGTACAAATTACCAGCTTTATGAAAAAATGAAACAGTGATGATGAAAGGTGAAACTACGAAGTGAAACCCTTGGCATGGACAGTAGCTGCCAGCGCACCTTGACGCATCTGTATCCACATACACCTTGCCTATAGCGAGCTCCATGCGACACATATATATATTATATATATATATATATATATATATATATATATATATATATATATATGACAGTTGTGTTGTGAGCCTGCGCACCAGAACTCCTTCATTTCTGACACACGGTGGAAGTTCTCACGCAAACAGGTTCCCACGCACAATACAGGCATTCTGCCCCACACGAAAGTGGACATCGATCAGCGATCGATTCTAGTTTCGTGCAGTGGCCCATAGATATGTCAACCTGAACAATACGTCACGAACTGCAGCCATTGTCGTTCCGTGCCCCCGACACTTAGACACACTCGTGCGGTCCAGAACAACATCCGACTAACAAACTTCGATTCCGTGACACGGCTCACGCCAACTTGTACAAACTCTTTCAACTCGTGCGAGGCCGCTCGCCACGCGTCCAACAACACGTCACAGTGGACCCGCCAGCTCGCGTCTAACAGCACTGACATTGTTTTCCCTCATCCTCCGCCGTATCTGGAAGTCTCTGGAAGCCTCAAAGTCAACACAGAGCGTGCGAGCCGCGAGCCCCATCTGTCCGGCTAGCTCTCACTATATGAGAAGTAGGTATTTGTGGCGGCGAAGTGCGGCGCTCGGCGCGGCGCCAGCGGATTGGCCGCGCTCGGCACGTGGTCGTGACTCTTGAGGATGGGTTTGAGCTGCCTGATGGCCGGCGGCGGGGGCTCCTCCAGCTCCTCCAGCTCGGCGTCGGCCCGGACCGAGGGCAGACTGCGCCGCTGCCTGCTCGCCGGCCGCCGGGTCAGGCTGTGACAGCTGTGCTGCATGGCCGTCAGCTGGTCCTGCAGCGAGCGGTACTCCTCCAGGTACCGGTCCAGCTGTACCGCGTGGTACGAGTACGGGTCCAGCTGGACGCTGTCGTCGGACGCGCACGGCTCGCCGGACAGCACCGGCGAGCTGGGCAGACTCGGTCGCTGGTGCTGGCGGCGGCCCGAGCTGCCCCGAAGCACCACCGAGATCCGCCCCGACTCCGGCTCGCACGGACTGGGCTGCGGACTCGGCACCGGACTCGAGGAGGACTCGGTCAGGTCAGAGAACGGCGACAGGTTCGCGGGAGTCCGCGCCCTCATTCGGGAGGCGCTGCGGCGCGGCAGTGAGTTGAACCGCATATCACGGTCTCCGGTGGAGAGGACGCCCGAGTCGGAGCCGGCCCTCCAGTCTCGGTCGGCAGCGCGGCGGTTCGAGCGCAGGCTGCCGCCGCGTGGCTGTGTGTGGCTGCCGCCGCCGCGCCGGCCGCATGTATGCAGTAGCGGAGCGGCGCCGCCGTCCGAGCCGGCCGCGTACGCTACCTCGATGGGCCATCGATCGTCGGCACCGCCGCAGGCCACCGGCTGCCCCCAGACGGCCGAGCCGGCGACCGGGGCGGCGCGCACGTCCGGCGCCCAGCCGGCCGGCTCCGGCGGGATGGCTGCCGGCGGCGGACCCGGACCCGGACCGGCACCCGGACCCGGACCCGGACCCGGACCCGGACCCGGGACCGGGACCGGGACCGGGACCGGCACCGGGGCCGGGACCAGGACCGGGACCGGGGCCGGGACCGGGACCGGGACCGGGGCCGGGGCCGGGACCGGGACCGGGACCGGGACCGGGACCGGGACCGGGACCGCCGCCGTCAGCAGGGCGGTATCCGTCCGGCACTCGGTCGGACTCGTCTGGCGCGCCCGCACCACCGTTTGTGCCGGCACCGGCGTCTGCGCTCCGGTGGCGCCCGGTGGTCGGCCGTTGGCGACGCTCGCGCCGTTCTTGTGATTCGCCTCGGGCCCCGGCAGGGCGATGGAGGCCGCGGCAGGCGCCGGCGGCCGCCGCGCCCGCGCGCACACCAGACAGAGGCAGAGACAGCCGACGATGGCGAGCAGGAGTCCGGCAGCCAGCACGCCGGCCAGCATGCCGTGGTCGAGCCGCAGCGTCAGGTGCGTCACGGCGTCACGCTCCGTCACACCGACCGTGACGGGCCGGCTGACGCGGCCGGCCGAGTTCCGCGCCTCACACATGTACTTGCCGGCCACGGCGGCGCGTGCGCCCTCGATTGTCAGCATGCTGGTCTTCTCCTCGCGGCCGTGCTCGAACACGTGGAAGCGTGTGCCGGCGTGACGCAACGCTGTGCCGTTTGTGACCACGCGGCCCTGCCACAGCCAGGCCACGACCGCCTCGGGCGAGGCGCTGACCGAGCAGGAGAGCGTGACGTTGTCGCCGGCCCAAGCGGTCAGCCGCCGCGTGCCCTGCCTGATCACCGGCGGACAGGAGAACTGGCCGAGTCGGATGACTCTGAACGGAGAGTCGCGCAGCCGCAGCGGCTCGGCGCAGCTCGCCTCCTCCGGCTGAGAGGGCTGCAGCCGATCCAGCCACTGCTTCAGCGGCCGCACGCGGCAGTCGCACGACCAGGGGTTGTCGTGCAGACGCACCTGACGCACGGCCGCTAGCGGCGCCAGCGCGCCGGCCGGCAGCGTCGTCAGCCGGTTGCCGTCCAGACGCAGCTCGCGCAGCTGCGCCAGTCCACGGAACGCGCCGGCGGCCAGCTCCTCCAGCGCGCAGCCGCTCAGCGCCAGCAGCTCGAGCCGCGTCAGCTCCTCGAACGCGCCGTCCCCGAGACGCCGAATCGGGTTTTGGTTGAGCAGTAGCTGTCGCAGGCCGGGGAGGTGCGTCAGTGCGTCAGAGGGCGCCAGCAGGAGGCCGTTACCGTTGAGGTCGAGCGTGTCCAGACTGGCGAGGCCGGAGAAGGCGCGCCGGTCGATGTGGCCCAGCTGACAGTGTGCCAGGTGGAGCCGCTGCAGGCCGGCCAGGCCGCGGCCAGAGAACGTCTCCGCCGTCAGCACCTGCAGCCGGTTGCCGTCCAGCCGCAGGGTGTGCGTGTCGGCGGCCAGGCCTGTCGGTACCTCCACCAGAGACGCGTTCACGCACACCACCGTGCCCCGGCCCTCACTCCAACTGCACTGGCAGACGTGCGGCGGACAGCTGCCGATACCGAGAGGCGAGCTCAGCAGCAGACCCAGCAGCGGCAGCAGCGGCAGTAGCGTCCGCGGCCGGCCGGCAGCCCCGGCGGCGCTGGGGGCGGGGGCGGCGGCAGGGGCGGGGGCGGCGGCGGGGGCGGCGGTATGTGGTGCCTGCTGGCGGCCGGCCATGACGTGACAGGAGCCAGGTCATGAGCTGCCCTGGCGGCGCCATGGCTCGCCGACAGACTGCAGTGTCATCAACGGAGGCCGAGCAGCCCGCCAGCCGACCTGGAGACACACGGACACAGCACGTCACAGTATGCACAGGTATAGCGACAGGCACACGGTGTTTCCAACTACGATGCACCCTCACGTAACTAGAACGGTCTGTCTTTGATGTTGTACCGCGAAAACTGATGCTCTCCGGGCTCCAAACAGCCGTTTTTATGAAGCACGTTCAAAGGAGAGCTCACACTCACACAAGAAGGAGGTTCAAAGGAGAGCTCACACTCACACAAGAAGGAGGTTCAAAGGAGAGCTCACTCCAGGGAATATGCTAAGGATTTTTCACTGCGTTCTGAAATGTGGTAGGGGCACACCCTGTGGTCGGAAAGGGCACCCTAGGGAAGTTTAAGAAGGCAGTGAAGGAAAGGGCATCCTGGGGAAGTTTAAGAAGGCAGTGAAGGAAAGGGCAGCCTAGGGAAGTTTAAGAAGGCAGTGCAGGAGTAGCCCAGGATGGAGCGTGGTATATGGTAATGGATGCAATGTTTATGCCCGGTTAAAATGTGTGGGTTCAAGCATCTTCTGACGGTGCTTTTAGATATCCGGTCTTTTTGGTAACAAATAAATTAATTATGAAGCACGTTGCACCAATTTGATTAATATTTTTCATTTCGTTGAATTCGGCGTCCTTCAAGGGAGGGTGCGCAGTAGGGTGTGTCACTAGTCAAGATTCAAAACGGCCCTGTCATTTTCCTTTGCTCTGAGGACCCAGAAAAACGATGCTGATGTTCGTTTTCTCAACTCGCTAAACAAGAGCGGCGCGGAGCACGAGAAGTTTGCCATATCTCAATATATTAGCGACCCCAGCGCCGCACTGGTGGTGGCAGACTGGTTATTGATTAGCTTCTTTGTAACGATTCAATCATGATTCATTTCGGAATCTGAATGATTCAATCACCGTTCGATTCACGGATACAATTTTGAGAATTGATTCTTTCCGATTCAAAGAATCAAACAAATATTTAAGTCGATTCACGTTTGGTTTAACATATGATTAATTTATGTCAAATCAATAAAAATGAAAACATACATATATGACACTAAAGCATTGTTACAGCAATACCACTTCAGTATAAATGAATGTAGCCACTGGGACTGCATATATTTGCACAATTTACCAGTGCACTTAGACCGTTAAGAATCGTTACATCTTTTGATTCAATCAGCCTTGATTTGATACGGTTTTTGATTCAATCACGATTCATGAATCAAAAGATCTGGTGGTGAATCAATTATCTTTTGATTTAAGGAATTTTGATTGAACGATTCCAATCGATTCAATCAGTGTCGAATCAATGACCAGTCTGGGTGGTGGAAGATTGTACTAACGTACAACCATTCACTCTAGCACCACTGCAGCTCTCCAATTGCAACGAGGATCACAGAACAAAGTATGATATAATCACGACGCTTTACACGGCAGCTAGTGCAAATCATACTGTATATTTGAAATAAATGCACCCCATTTGGTGCTGGGGAAAGTTGAGGTACCTTCTATCTCATCAGAAGGTATATCAAGACATATCACATAGCCCACACTCTAAGCGTGAATATTGGTTATTGGCCAACGCACCGTGCAACCCCACCAATCACCATAATACGCAGAATAGATTGTTATGAACATATGGATATTATACAACATATTGAACATATGAACATTTGGGACTTTGGGCCATATAGTCGTTATGACACAGCAACATCTAATTGATTGCCGATGATGTCTTAACTCATCCATTCATTACCCGAATCTGAACACCAAACACTGTTTAGGGAGCAACACCTTCCCAACACTGGCTGCCGTGACGACTAAAAAATTACAGAACACATAGCCAGATATTAAATTTAGCAGCGCAACTACCAACGATATACAAATAAAACGGTATCTTTTAGCGGACAAACATTAGGATACCTGCATATTACAAACATGCGTATATACGGCGTCGTGCTGGGCGGGGCACAGCGGGGCATGCCACTGGTTTTGAATGTTTTGTATCATGAATGTTTGCTGGTCGCATCTAACACCTGCTGGCGGTGACGGAGCCGGCTGCAGGTGAGCCCGTGACGCTGCTCCCAGCCAAAAACCGCACCAGCAGCCTCCGTCACCACCTTCACCGCGCGCTCCACCGCCACCGTGTGCACCGGGTATAGGCCCCGACTTGAAGCGGCGGGGTGACGAGGCTCGTCAGCTTCTCGTCACAGAGCTCAGACATGAGCGGCGGCTCACTCACCAGCTCCGTCTCCCAGTCGAACAGCTCGGTGGTGCTGGTCGCAGCGTAGTTGATGACCGGGAGCTTGTACGGGCTGATTACTGGCTGGTTCTTCCGGCACTGACAGATGACGTATATATCAAACTGGCAGCGACCCGTACATCGCCATTGCCTCCACCTCGGAGAACATTTGCCTGATCATCCAGTGGCTGGCAGATTACTGCATACCGTCGTGGTTTTGCATCCGTAGGCACAGCGACTGGTGCAAGGCCCCAGCAGCTTCATCTAAAGCTTGCAGCTGCTACGGGTTCTGCCGTCCAAGCTGCAAGACATGATCCGGCCCTTCATGCAGCGCAGCGCAACGCCTACTGGGTGCAATCAGAGGCGGTGCTGCTGGCTATGGTGGCGCAGGAGGATGGAAATGTCCGTGCCTAGACTTTAGCCTGTACACGCTCCCGGTGATCAACTACGCTGCGACCAGCATCACCGAGCTGTTCGACTGGGAGACTGAGACGGTGAGTGAGCCGCCGCTCATGTCTGAGCTCTGTGACGAGAAGCTGACGAGCCTCGTCACCCTGCCGCTTCAAGTCGGGGCCTACCCGGTGCACACGGTGGCGGTGGAGCGCGCGGTGAAGATGATGACGGAGGCTGCTGGTGCGGTTTTTGTCGAGGAGCAGCGTCACGGGCTCATCTGTAGCTGGCTCCGTCACCGCCAGCAGGATGCGACCAGCAAACAGTCATGGTCAAATGTCAGCAATTCATGGATCAGCATCTTCAGCAATTAATTAGATGTTGCTATGTCATAACCAAGGGCGCCGCCACCTTCCGAAATTTGGGGGGACGGAGACATTCTGGAGTCGATCCTTTCCATGCAACGCCCATAGGCGTAATGTTAAAATCTGAAAATGTGTGTCATGTGGCGGAGCCCCTGGTCATAACGACTATGATATTTTCCAAAGTCCCGAGTGTTCATATGTTCAATATGTTGTATAATATCCATATGTTCATAACAATCTATTCTGCGTATTATGGTGATTGGTGGGGTTGCACGGTGCGTTGGCCAATAACCAATATTCACGCTTAGAGTGTGGGCTATGTGATATGTCTTGATATACCTTCTGATGAGATAGAAGGTACCTCAACTTTCCCCAGCACCAAATGGGGTGCATTTATTTCAAATATACAGTATGATTTGCACTAGCTGCCGTGTAAAGCGTCGTGATTATATCATACTTTGTTCTGTGATCCTCGTTGCAATTGGAGAGCTGCAGTGGTGCTAGAGTGAATGGTTGTACGTTAGTACAATCTTCCACTACCAGGGCGGCGCTGGTGTCGCTAATGTATTGCGATAGGGCAAACTTCTCGTGCACCTCGTGCGCTCTTGTTTAACGAGTTGGAGAAAACGAACATCAGCATCGTTTTTCTGGGTCCTCAGAGCAAAATAAAATCATAGGGCCGTTTTTCTCCTTAGAAATTGATACAAATATGACACGCCCTAGTGAACATGGCACCCCTCCTCTCCCGCATCACCGCCCAAATCCGCACCTGTAAGCGATTTGTATTGAGCTATGAGAGAAAGCTACCATTCAGTTGTTATTTTTCAGGTTAGAAGTTAGAAGTAATTGCCTCGCACCTACAGTGTGGTGATGACTGCCTACTGATTTCAGCTTAACCCTCGCCCTACGGGGGGGGGGGGCTGACAGGCCCCCAGAGGTTTTTCTTAAATAACTTTTTACACATGCGGCGCAGCTTTCTGAAATTTTCGGTAGCTGAGTTTACAACAATTATACGTAAGCTGTAAAAATTTATTTGAAATTAGTTGAGAAGTTTCGGAAATAATCATGCTTTGATGACGTCATGTTGGTGGAAAAACGAGAAATATTTGACAAATGGTAGAAAACCGAGTTTTAAAGGAAATTGCAAACGCAATTCACCAAAGATACAAAATGGCATTCCCTTTAAAATGGAAATCTCAGATTGTCAAAATTTTGTGTTTTTGAACCCTAAAATGAAAAAAAAAATTAAATCCCCACAAAATCAAAATTTTCAAAGATGTTAGAAAAACCGGAATACATGTGAGAGAACTGAGCATGGACAATACCCATACCAAATTTAAAAGCAATATCTTCATTTCTGACTGAGTGATGGCTCCCCAAGTGTATGAAACTGATCACGTCATTTTTTTAATAACCTTTTTTACTTTTTTTGACAAGATACGAACAAATAATTACTTTTTGTGTATTTCTGAGCCAACACTGGTCCAGGAACATGCCTTTTTATTTACATTTATTAATTTCTAATTTTGAGGTTTTCTGAAGAGCAAAATCGCTGTTTTGGACGTGGTAAATCCGAGGTCATTCACTTGACCTGGAAGGTCACCCGTTGACCTAAAACCTACAAATCGCATACTGTTAGATTCGTCTCATGACAGGCAACATGCTGGTTCTTACCGCATTGCTCTAAGTTGCTTGGTTTGGAAGTTAACAGGGGGCCTGTCAGCCCCCACGTAGGGCGAAGGTGAAAAAAGCTCCCGTAGGGCGAGGGTTAATAGGTATTTTATCCCCCGCTGTAACGTGACAATGCAACGTGACAAGTGTAACGTAACAATGTAACGTGACAAGTGTAACGTGACAATGTAACGTGACAAGTGTAACGTGACAATGTAACGTGACAAGTGTAACGTGACAATGTAACGTGACAAGTGTAACGTGACAAGTGTAACGTGACAATGTAACGTGACAAGTGTAACGTGACAATGTAACGTGACAAGTGTAACGTGACAAGTGTAACGTGACAATGCAATGTGGCGAAGCGTCGAGAGAAGGCAAAGACAGAAGACAAACAGTGTTTGTTTGCATTATCTGCGACAATATCCAAACAGACGGGAAATGCAGCGTTTAAAGGGAATAGTTCACCTTTAAAATAGGGTTTTGGACTGAGATAGCAGATTTGTAGAGCAGATCTAAAAATGGTTTGTGGTGAAAGAATTACCTCTCTACGTTAAGTAATTTCAACACAGGACTAGTGGGCCCGATTTCAATCCCGCTGTTCCGGGCCACGATCGGGGAATGAACGCTCGCCGCCGCGCCGCCGGAGGCAGGTACACTCTCTGGCACGTAGTCTCTGGTCACGACGCCTCGTTAATATCCGCTCAGCCGCCCGGGCGGCGCGGCGGCCCCTTGTCAGAGTCTGTACTTGGCGTCAGGCGGAGCGGGGCGGAGCCAGAACGCCAGCTGCTATCGTACGATTTCTCGTGAAATAGAAAGAGAAACTTACTTCTTTCTCCACATATATCTATCAGTTGTCCAAACCAAAGTCATATTCATAGTTTTGAGCTCAAGATGCACCGTATGGTTGAACTTCAAGACAACTTTCAAGGTGACTTATTCCCTTTAAAGGAAATAGTTCACCTTCGGAATTTTTTCAGAACACGATTTTATTATTTTTTTTTATATTAAATTATTGATTTTATGGTGTGCGTTATTGGTCTGCGCATGCTCCATGGCAGTGCTGGAACTTTCAGACGGTACGGTACATCATATATGCGCCGTTTTCCTTCGCCAAAAAGTCAAATATCTTCGGCTGGAGAGTCTTTTCAGCCAAGAAAAGTTCCAGATAAGGATTTCTCAACACGGGCTACAAAACTGCTATTTCAGTTAAAAACCCATGTTGAAGGTGCACTATTTCCTTTAAGCACAGCTGAAGCGGCCTTTTGATGCGGCGAGTGGAATCTTACCACGTAGGAAAGTGCGCAGCAGAGGGATGTGCGGTGTCTTTCTGTTGTTCACGGCTGCTATACGGGACATAATCTGCCCGTTTACCGCCCCGCCGCGCCACCTCCGATCAATGTAATCTGTTGATTACAATATAATAATTGTTAAGTGTGTGTGCATGTCGTCTGTCAGCGTGAATAGGCTTTATGCTTTGGACCGTTGGTACCTCACCCAAAGCCGGTAGGTTATGTTCAGCACTTTTCCCACTATACCGCCTTCGCAAGCGCAAAGGTGTAGCATGGAAGGAAACAACTATATCGACATGCGACAGCACAGCCAACTCTTACAACAACAAAACAAATATCAATGGAATGGCCGCTTCTATTTGGTTACTTCTATTTAGTACTATTTTACCTGTACTTGTACTAATAGTACTTGTATTTAGTACTTTACTTGTACTTTTACTTGTATAATTTATCATAGCATATATTCACCCATTCCTATGTTCATGTTTTACACGTAGTATTGTTCTACCCACTAGCGCCTTTCTTACTTATGTCCGTATTTTGACTTATCAAAGTGTATATGAATTTAAATAGCAATGATCGTAGAATGGCCCTAGAGCATGTAATGTAATGGTCAGCTGATGCGCTAATATACAAATGGATAATAATGTATATCTTTTATTTCACAGAACAACAGCTTTGCCTCTACTTCACCCTCGCCCTGGTGTGTGGGTCGCTTTTACCCCCTGAGGTTTTTCAAGAATAGCGAGAAAACGGCGGCGCGCAGCGCCGCCAAATTTGTCACAGCTATTCGGGCATCAATTAACCAAGTGTTGTGAAAGTTTTATCTTAAGATCATCTCAGGTCAGGTCACCAGGTCACGTCAAGTGACATTACCTCCAAAAATGTTTGTGGTCGTGCCAAAGCCATAGTGTTTTTTTCCCCAGAGATTTTAAACTTACATGATTTCATAAGGTCATAAGTACTTACAATTTGTATATCTCGAATTGTTGTGCCGGTGACCTAAGGTCAGGGCAATTTCGTGACCTCCCCATTATAAGTCAACGGGAAAATATGCAAATTCTTCCTATTCGAAGAATATGTATTGGATCAGGCCAATTCTTCCAGAATCATGTTATTTTAGTTAATTATTGATGACACATGTGCAATTGTTGCTCTGCGACTTCTGCAAGGTCATCTGAGGTCATCTTAGGTCACCATCACTTTTTTGCCAATAACTCTTGATATAATACAGATAGAGACGTGCAAATGACACCACGGCGTTTGTCTCGTCGAATCGCGTTGCCCCACAACATGCCTACCTGTGGCACCAAATGACCTTGACCTGAGGTCAGATTTTAAAATTGACCTAACCAGGTCACCATGGATATATTTCGAAACGTTTTGAGGAGACAAACACGATGGTGTTAAAATTACTGTTATATGTTTACCAAATACAAGTTATTTATGAGAAATGGGAAAAATGTCGTGACCCTTGGTTGACCTCTGGGGCCTAAACTATTGACTTGAAGCTAAATTTGAGGACACCTGGTGCGAGATTGCATTTTTCATGAGCTATCGTTTTTTTTCTCGTTTGTTCCTAGCTATCATAGTTGCCTAGATATAATATATTTTCTGAGATATATGATATATAGTAAGTCCTATACTTGGCAAATTTAACCTTTGATGACCTCTGGTGACCTCAATCAATATTGACCTGATCCGAATCAAATCATACCCGAAGTGACTTTGAATGGCCTTGTGAACAACTTTCGAACGTTCTTTTTTTGTCTGCGTCTTTATGGCCCTTTTAGTACGGGTAGAAATTCTCAGACACGTTTATCTGTAAACCCCATGGTCTGTCACAGCCATAACATAGCTCAAATAAGATATTTAAGCTCTGTACTTTATACACACGTTGAGCAAACGCATCTGTGTCATGACCCTATATCCTGCTTACGAAAACTATTGAACAGATCGCTTCCTGATGTCGCATCCCTGAGCTCGTAACGGATCATCATACGTGACATTTGTCTCTCGACATTCTCCGAGTCGTCCGTATCAGAGACGTCGCGGTATCAGAAACTAGACTTCGTCTCAGGTGCCGCTGAACTCGGCTCTGGAAAACTTGTCATGATGTAGTTTCGGTTTCTACATAACCCGGGATCCGGTGCTCCCTGTCGCCGCTCACGCATCCTCGGAAACTCTTGAACGGTAGGGTGCAGGCTATAGTGCGCCTGTCCAGCTCCGTTGAAAGCTATCATGAGCCGAGGGTTTCGCGTGTCCTCGTTCGTGGGTGTCCTGTGGTCATTGACAATGATGTGGTGATGACTCACGACCTTTCCGTCTGCATTGAATGGGGAGCCATCGCAGATAGAGCGCACATGACTTTCTGAACAACCCCGGAAGTGGCCTCTACCAACTTCCGGAGCCGTGTTGAAATGGCTGTGCCCCTGTCTGCGTCTTCAGGGAGGCAAGGAATGCCTTCGCTTATGTACCATATCTCGCAGGCGGTGTCCGTGAACTCTGTCCACTGCCAGGGAGGAGCTGCTCGGACAGAGATCTGCTCTGTCCACTGCCAGGGAAGAGCTGCTCGGACAGCGATCTGCTCTGTCCACTGCCAGGGAGGAGCTGCTCGGACAGGAATCTGCTCTGTCCACTGCCAGGGAAGAGCTGCTCGGACAGCGATCTGCTCTGTCCACTGCCAAGGAAGAGCTGCTCGCAGGGCCTATTTTAAGGGAAAACCACTGGGGGGGGGGGGGGGGGCAAAAAGGTACCCCCATTTTTTGTGGCATCTTTTCGTGGCAAAAAGGTACCCCATTTTTTTCATCCGCGGATTTAGGCCGGCAACCTTATTTTGGTATTCGAGCTTAAGAAATTCACTTCTCGAATTCACAAAGAAAAATGATTTTGTGGACATTTTTCCAAAAGCAAAACATATTTTTGGAGGTAAAAAACCCAAAGATCACAAATCCGAGATAACCATTTTGAAGAGAATGTCATTTCCTTTCTTTTGACGTTTTGTATTTCCAATTTGCTTTGAAACTCGATTTGTTTACGATTCTTCAAAAATGTATTATTTTTCCACCAAAAATGGCATGACATGACATCATTAAAACGTTATTAGCTCCCAAAAGGCTATAAAATTTCACTGAAATTTGGTTAGAAGACGTATAATTGATGCAGTATAAGGTTCTGAAAGTTTCACGTTGATATCTATCACAGTTTTAAAGTTATTGAGCAAATCCGGGAGGGGGCAGATTCTGCTCCCCTCCCCCCAGCGGGGCGCGTGTCACCGGGGCTGCTTGAATTGCATCAGGTGCAGGGGCGGATCCAGAAAATGTTCAAGGGGGTCATCAATTGCAGTGGTGCCCGCCTATACCCAAATATGAAAACTCAACGGATTTGGTCTACTATATTTTTAGGGTGCCCTTATTTCTTTCTTTTTTATTGACAACGTTGGCTATAGGTATTTGCAATATCAGTCGTACCGTTTCTATCATTTAAAGTGCCGCGGATGGTGCTAAAATATATTATTTGTACAGTCAAGGGCGGCCCTAGACAGCTGATGAAGAATTGACCAAGAGGGAAGTCGAGGCTCATGACCAAGGGGAGGGGGGGGGGGGGGGGGTTTGGAAGCTGTTTTTACAAGCAGTAAATCTTATGCATGCGATGAACTATTACTGCGCCGCGAAGCGGCTCCAAAATTTGAGGTTTTGAGCGGGCTGGAGAACTAATTTTTCCTATTGGAACCAGCATGCAGGGTTAAAACGAGGTAATATGTCTGGAGCAAAAGGTGGTGTCAAAAGACATGTTGCCCCTCCCCCCCGTGTAAGGCCATGGCCCCCATACCCCCCTCCTGCGGCCGCCAGTGTGTACACTGTGCAGTTTATATTAGACCCTTTTGTACTGGAAAAGAAAACTGATTGATTTGCGCCGCGTAGCGGCGCGGAATTTTGTGCTTTACTTTGTTTTTGTCTGGATAACTAGGCCCTAAAAAAATCGAAAAGTTCTATAATCTATATGTATCAGCCCAAGGGGGCCCTCAGGGCCCCTTGAGTCCGGTACGTTGTTGCCTCTGGTATAAAGGCACGTTGGTGCCCCTTCATGGTTGGTGCACAAGGGACGGGAGGCATGAAGGGACATTTTTTTGGCATAATTTAGCAACTTTAATTTAGCATAATTTCGCGATTTTTTTCTCCTCTCTCCAGCGACCAATGCTTGTGATTTCATGACGGCACCAGACCATTGTTTTCCCTCATGGAATCAAGGAGCCACAGTGCCCGGTCTCTCCCCTCGCCCCACAGCGCCGCCTACCGTCACGATGGTGCCCCTGGTACACCGGTGCGGTGGTGCCCTTGGTTCACCGGCACGGTGGTGCCCCTGGTACACCGGCGCGGTGGTGCCATTGGTTCAAAGAACACTGAATGATTTGCGCCGCAAAGCGGCGAGGATTTCATTTGCTTTATGTTGGCGGTGCCCCTGGTGCCCCGGCGCGGTGGTGCCCCCATGGCCCGGGGGGGGGGCATGACCCCGTGACCTCTCCCTGGATCCGCCACTGATCAGGTGCGCTGTTCTACTATTGTCTATCATTGAAAGCAAGGGAAACATACCAACTTCAAATTCAATCACTTGAGAGAAGAAAACAAAAACTTCCGTTTTCATGAAGTTTTCTCCTAAGATCATTGTTTTTCACGTTCAGTGCAGGGAACGCGCAAGGGGGGGGGGGGCATACTTGAATTGCATGCCCCCCCCCTCCCCCAGATTCCTGTGGGGGAGGGGGCATTTGCCCCTGATGTCCGCCCCCTGGATCCGCCAGTGGGGGCGGATACCCTCCCCCTTAGTTTTTTTTGGAAATAGCGGAAAACGACGCAATTTCGCGACGCCTTTTTTGTACAACTGCTTGCCTATCAATTGCCCAAATCCTGTTAATTTGATTACCTCGGGTCTCCTCAGGTCACGTCACTAAGTCAAGTCTAGTGATCCCACCTCCAAAAAAATGTAAGGTCATGCCGCAGCCTCATTGTTTGACCGATCAGTTAGATACTCACAGGATTTAATCAGGTCATAAACACCTACAATTCTGCTATTTCGGATGATTTTTACATCAGTGACCTAAAGTGAAGTCTATTTTGTGACCTCCCAATTATAAGTCATTGGGGAAACATGAAAATGCATATAAATCCACAGGAAATGGCTAAATTTGCCTAATTTTCACCAGTCCCGCATCTTTTGCAAAATACGGATCTACGTGTCGGATCCAGTGTCGGATCTACGGTTGGATAAAATGGGCAATTGCCCCCCCCCCCCCCACCCAACCGCCTGAAATCGGCGCAAGATTGACACATTTCCTGATATAGAAGAAAATATAAGAAACTTTTACGAAGGAAAGTTAGCTTTAACCCTCGCCCGGGTAGGGCAAAATCACTACGTGTTCGGGTAGGAGGGGGGGGGGGGGGGGGGGTACGACCCCCCTTAACGTTTCGTCTCTAATTGAGCTAGAGTTTCGATTCAAAGGCGAGCGTGTTGCTTGTGACGAGAGGAAGCCGATGATATCCGATGTTAAGGTTTTGGGTCATTCGGTGACCACTTAGGTCATGCCAATGACCAAAAGGTCATCAAAATTGTAAACGCATGTACATTGAATTTTATCGAGCTAGAATCGTGAATGAGAATACCCTTAATGGGTGCCAAATTCGTAATCAGCGTCACAAAATGTCCTAAAAACTGCCAAATTCCAAAAAGGTCATGTCAGGTCATCTGAGGTCAGTGACCTCGGTTGACCTGTGGAAGCGCATGACCCCAGTGGAACATATAATTATGTAAAATGGATCCCAAATTTGAAATCAGAGTCACAAAATGTCCTAGAAACCGCCAGAAGCCCAAACAAATCATCTGAGGTCATCAGAGGTCAAAAACCTCAGATGACCTCTGAAAAGGTCAATCGAGGTCACAATCTCAGTGAAAACCACAATTGTCGCCTGTAAACACCTATGCATATGCTCCTGAACAACAAACACTCGGAAACTGCACAAGTTACAAGCATCGATACTGCGGGACGCCAGTTGCGCCTGACATGACCTTGAGAAACAGGCATAGGTCACGGGTCATGTGGGTTAGAAATTCAAAACTTGCAGAGCGTGTAACGTTTTTTTCAAAAGAAGGAGACTGAAAAGTTCATTGGAATCGGTTGTAAACTACGCGAGTTATTCCAGAAAAACCGAGGGGGTGACATCCACCCCCTACCCGGGCGAGAGTTAAATCAGCTATCAATGCATAAGCAAGCCAAATCCGATGCGTGTTCAGAATTGTGCGATACTTTTTTGAATTTTGCCCCTCCCCAACCACCCGTTCTGGATCCGCCAATACAAATATCCATGTGGTATTTTTATCCTGTGACCTCCACGAGGTAAAATCTATTCACCCTGAGGTCATTCGTGATTTTTCTTCCATAAGTTTTTTACCGAACCAGTAAGGCACCGTAGTTGGTGATGAACGAGCGACCGCGAAGGAAATGTATAGTGAATTTCAACTCGATCAGGGAAGTAGTTTCTGAGATAGAAATACGTGCTGCACACGTGCGCACGTGCAGAAGTACCCCACCCCTGACTTGTGGGAAAGTGGCGGCTGAGAGATTATTAACCAGTAAACACACACTAAATTTGAACACAATCGGCTCAGCAGTTGCCCCCACCCACTCAAATTTGTATGGCGACGTTCCTGATCCAACAGCCCCGATCTCTCTGCCGCTAATGGGCAATTGTTCAAAGGATATTGAAATTCAAGATATTCCGGAAATAATTTAAAGATGCTTATTTTGGCTGGGAAATACTAAAACTTGGGAATATCATGACATTTGCATTGGATGTGTATACATTTATCACCAGGTAAGCATATTGTATTTTAATTGAATACCTATCAAGCGAAAAATGACATGGAAATACTGAAATCAGGGTGGGCAACATTTCTTGACTGGGGGGGGGGGGGGGCAACACGGCTCACTGGGGAGGGCATTTGCCCCCCCCCCCCCCCAGTTAACATGTTAAAATAGGCCCTGGCTGCTCGGACAGCGATCTGCTCTGTCCACTGCCAGGGAAGAGCTGCTCGGACAGCGATCTGCTCTGTCCACTGCCAGGGAAGAGCTGCTCGGACAGCGATCTGCTCTGTCCACTGCCAGGGAAGAGCTGCTCGGACAGCGATCTGCTCTGTCCACTGCCAGGGAGGAGCTGCTCGGACAGCGATCTGCTCTGTCCACTGCTAGGGAAGAGCTGCTCGGACAGAGATTTGCTCTGTCCACTGCCAGGGAGGAGCTGCTTGGACAGCGATCTGCTCTGTCCACTGCCAGGGAGGAGCTGCTCGGACAGCGATCTGCTCTGTCCACTGCCAGGGAAGAGCTGCTCGGACAGTGATCTGCCGCGTTCGATGAACGTTGGCAGAGCGGTCGCCTCCGCCAGTGGTTGCAGTTTCTTCAGGAGTTCATCTTGTTCCACATCTATGCGGGAATCGAGGAATGATGTGGCGGATGAATGTGCATGATGTGGCGGGCACAGGGCAGGGCACATGGCAGGGCAGATGACAGGGCACATGGCAGGGCACAGGGCAGGGCACAGGGCAGGGCACAGGGCAGGGCACAGGGCAGGGTACAGGGCAGGGTACAGGGCAGGGCATAGGGCAGGGCACAGGGCAGGGCACAGGGCAGGGCACAGGGCAGGGCACAGGGCAGGGCACAGGGCAGGGCACAGGGCAGGGCACAGGGCAGGGCACAGGGCAGGGTACAGGGCAGGGCACAGGGCAGGGCACAGGGCAGGGCACAGGGCAGGGTACAGGGCAGGGCACAGGGCAGGGCACAGGGCAGGGCACAGGGCAGGGCACAGGGCAGGGCACAGGGCAGGGCACAGGGCAGGGCACAGGGCAGGGCACAGGGCAAGGCACAGGGCAGGGCACAGGGCAGGGCACAGGGCAGGGCACAGTGCAGGGCACAGTGCAGGGCACAGTGCAGGGCACAGTGCAGGGCACAGTGCAGGGCACAGTGCAGGGCACAGTGCAGGGCACAGGTCAGGGCACAGGGCAGGGCACAGGGCAGGGCACAGGGCAGGGCACATGGCAGGGTACAGGGCAGGGTATAGGTCAGGGCACAGGGCAGGGCACAGAGCAGGACACAGGGCAGGGCACAGGGCAGGGCACAGGGCAGGGCACAGGGCAGGGCACAGGGCAGGGCACAGGGCAGGGCACAGGGCAGGGCACAGGGCAGGGCACAGGGCAGGGCAGGGGACTGGGCAGGGCACAGGGCAGGGCACAGGGCAGGGCACAGGGCAGGGCACAGGGCATGGCACAGGGCAGGGCACAGGGCAGGGCACAGGGCAGGGCACAGGGCAGGGCACAGGGCAGGGCACAGGGCAGGGCACAGGGCAGGGCACAGGGCAGGGCACAGGTCAGGGCACAGGGCAGGGCACAGGGCAGGGCACAGGGCAGGGCACAGGGCAGGGCACAGGGCAGGGCACAGGGCAGGGCACAGGGCAGGGCACAGGGCAGGGCACAGGTCAGGGCAAAGGGCAGGGCACAGGGCAGGGCACAGGGCAGGCCACAGGGCAGGGCACAGGGCAGGGCACAGGGCAGGGCACAGGGCAGGGCACAGGGCAGGGTACAGGGCAGGGTACAGGGCAGGGCATAGGGCAGGGCACAGGGCAG
>JAXIVJ010003123.1:92500-98274 GCA_036785665.1 Chirona hameri
TGTGTGTGTGTGTGTGTGTGTGTGTGTGTGTGTGTGTGTGTGTGTGTGTGTGTGTGTGTGTGTGTGTGTGTGTGTGTGTGTGTGTGTGTGTGTGTGTGTGTGTGTGTGTGTGTGTGTGTGTGTGTGTGTGTGTGTGTGTGTGTGTGTGTGTGTGTGTGTGTGTGTGTGTGTGTGTGTGTGTGTGTGTGTGTGTGTGTGTGTGTGTGTGTGTGTGTGTGTGTGTGTGTGTGTGTGTGTGTGTGTGTGTGTGTGTGTGTGTGTGTGTGTGTGTGTGTGTGTGTGTGTGTGTGTGTGTGTGTGTGTGTGTGTGTGTGTGTGTGTGTGTGTGTGTGTGTGTGTGTGTGTGTGTGTGTGTGTGTGTGTGTGTGTGTGTGTGTGTGTGTGTGTGTGTGTGTGTGTGTGTGTGTGTGTGTGTGTGTGTGTGTGTGTGTGTGTGTGTGTGTGTGTGTGTGTGTGTGTGTGTGTGTGTGTGTGTGTGTGTGTGTGTGTGTGTGTGTGTGTGTGTGTGTGTGTGTGTGTGTGTGTGTGTGTGTGTGTGTGTGTGTGTGTGTGTGTGTGTGTGTGTGTGTGTGTGTGTGTGTGTGTGTGTGTGTGTGTGTGTGTGTGTGTGTGTGTGTGTGTGTGTGTGTGTGTGTGTGTGTGTGTGTGTGTGTGTGTGTGTGTGTGTGTGTGTGTGTGTGTGTGTGTGTGTGTGTGTGTGTGTGTGTGTGTGTGTGTGTGTGTGTGTGTGTGTGTGTGTGTGTTTGTGTGTGTGTGTGTGTGTGTGTGTGTGTGTGTGTGGTTCAGAGTTCCGTGACGGACAACACATCGCCTGAACACGCTGCCGTCAGAGATTACTGATTACCGACACGTGCCACACCGGCAGACATTTATGTTGGAAAAGAAATGTGATATTGTGACGTTAACCGGCCCACAACACTTAATATTGTCCAACAATATCGACTAAGCTATTTGGGACCTTTGCGCAGCCTCTTTGACGACTCTATTTCATGCTCCTTTGCATTTCTGTCTGTTTCGCTTTTTGTTTCATAATTGTTTCGCCATTTGTGTTTGTATTGTGCTATTGCTATATATATATATATATATATATATATATATATATATATATATATATATATATATATATATATATATATATATAGATGCTATGTATTATGCTATCTATTGTGGTGCATCTATTGTGTAGATAAACTTGATATGGTCTGCTATATTGTCCACCCAACATCATCTGTCACAGCATGCTATTGACCTACGAACATCACCTGTCACGGCCTGCTATTGACCTGCGAACATCACCTGTCACAGCATGCTATTGACCTGCGAACATCATCTGTCACGACCTGCTATTGGCTTCCGAACATCATCTGTCACAGCATGCTATTGACCTGCGAACATCATCTGTCACAGCATGCTATTGACCTGCGAACATCACCTGTCACGACCTGCTATTGGCTTCCGAACATCATCTGTCACGGTCTGATATTGGCCTCCCAACATCGACCTGTCACAGCCTGCTATTGGCCTGCCCGCGTCTGTCAATAATTAATGATGACTTGCGCCGTAGGAGATCAGCCCGGCCGGCCAGAGAGCGTCCACATTCGTTATTCATGGGCTCGGTGAGACCGGGTCAATCGGTGGTGGACTGGCGGCAGAGCCGAGTGGTCCGGGCCGCAGGGCATACCGGTCAAGGTCAAACAGCCGGCTCCGAGGCCACTATAATACACCTTTTGGCCGCAGGGCATACCGGTCAAGGTCAAACAGCCGGCTCCGAGGCCACTATAATACACCTTTTGACCGCAGGGCATACCGGTCAAGGTCAAACAGCCGGCGCCGAGGCCACTATAATACACCTTTTGACCGCAGGGCATACCGGTCAAGGTCAAACAGCCGGCGCCGAGGCCACTATAATACACCTTTTCACGGACAGTGAGTTTAAACACTGACATTTTGCCAGCTGCGCTGCATTTCTTCGCAGTGGAATACATGGTCTGTTTCCTGTTTGCGGTTCTGTTCTGGTGCATAATGCACATTGCAAGCATTTTAAAACTGCACCAACAAGTGCTGGATTGGCCATTACGAACAATAATAAATGGCCAGCGTTGGTACATCCTGAATCGTAAAATATATTATTTTTTCTAACCGCCACCCATGAATAGGTGACCAGGAGTGCACGGCCCTCGATCCCAACGACGCACAACACCTTACTTTAACACCCAGAAAACTAAAGAGAAAATGTCGCGGCACTCCCAGCTAAGAAATGGAAAAACAAACATAAAACAACAAATGGAGAGAGGCAGATGAACATGGAGAGAGGGACATTGAGAGAGGGGCATGGAGAGAGGGACATGGAGAGAGGGACATGGAGAGAGTGACATGGAGAGAGGGACATGGAGAGGGGGACATGGAGAGAGGGACATGGAGAGAGGGACATGGAGAGAGGGACATGGAGAGAGGGACATGGAGAGAGGGACATGGAGAGAGGGACATGGAGAGAGGGACATGGAGAGAGGGACATGGAGAGAGGGACATGTAGAGAGGGACATGGAGAGAGGGACATGGAGAGAGGGACATGGAGAGAGGGACATGGAGAGAGGGGCATGGAGAGAGGGACATGGAGAGAGGGACATGGAGAGAGGGACATGGAGAGAGGGACATGGAGAGAGGGACATGGAGAGAGGGACATGGAGAGAGGGACATGGAGAGAGGGACATGGAGAGAGGGACATGGAGAGAGGGACATGGAGAGGGGGACATGGAGAGAGGGACATGGAGAGGGGGACAGGGAGAGGGGGACATGGAGAGAGGGACATGGAGAGAGGGACATGTAGAGAGGGACATGGAGAGAGGGACATCCCCCTTGGGCCATGGGGGCAATCGTTTCCAGACAATTCTGGCGAGTTAAATACAAACATTGTGGAACTGTGTCTTCTCCCGCAAAGAACACAATGACGAGTGCGAGGCATTGCGATAGCTCAATATTTATTTAAAAAACAATCAATCCATAACTGAGACTCCAAAGAACATGAAAAACTTCAACTTGTACCGCAACCTATCACGTTGGCCGTTGTTTACATCGTACTCGCCAAGGTTCGAAAAATACAGGTCGTCTGACCTCCAGGACCAACAATCTTGAAGTGGCTGTCACCCAATCAGCGGTGGCACTAGCCTAGACCCCATTTTGCATATTACAAATTAAATTGATTAAAAACGGCTAAGTTTTGGGGAAAATGACCTTAGTATTTTCGACATTTCAATAACGGCCAAAGATAATGACTATCTCAGTTCAAAACCAATACAAAGATGAAGCATTCCTTTTAATGTTAAAATATTGTGCATCATACATAAATCAAAATAGGCTACAAGTTTCGGAACAGTGAGCCAGCCTAACTCGTTTAGGACATCTGAAACATTAGCCGTTTTCACGAAGGATTATTGCGCTGAAAAGATTCTGAAAAGCTTCTGAAATTTTTTGGTATAAAACTCTTATTATATTATACATTCCAAGAAATAAATTACTGATTAAGGCGATATTGTCACTATTCAATAGTTATGGAAACATGTATTGGGCTCATAACAAGTTGATGATACAAAATAGGCCGTTTTTAAAGAACATATGCGTCTAGAGTCCATTCGTTCAGTTTAGCATACCGTCATACTAGTTACTAAATCTGGCAGCGTCATGGATCACAGGTCTGGCTGCGCATGCGCAGTGATGTGCCAGCATCGATTCGCCGCCGCTTCCGACCCGCGTGTCGCACGCACACCTCAACGACATCGGACCACTGACGACTTCTAGCCAGCCTTCACCAGCCCTCCACCGCTTCCGGGTGCGGGACCCTGTCCACGTGCTTGTGGCAGGGTCGTTAGACCCTTAGATAGGTAGCCCTTATATATTTTTAAGTAGGTAACGTAATTTCCACAATTTGCAAGGTAGAGAACCCGCTTCATTCTTTAGATTAATTGCAGCTGGCAACACGTTCTGCCGTGTGTGCCACGTTAACGTAACTTAGGCTATTCATTGAACTTTCCCCTCCCTCCTCCGGTCATGGCGACCCCCCCCCCCTCCCCCCGCCCCGCCGCCCCCCCCCCCCCCCCCCCCCCGACCCCCCTCCGGGGTACCCCGGAGCGCGTCCGCGTTCCCCCCTGGACGGTCCCCCCGCCTGCCCGACCCGCCCTGGTCCAACCTGTGGTGGACCGGTGCCGACCATCTCCCCGACCCGACCCGGCCATCACGCCGTCGGACTGGGGCCCCCCGCCCGCCGCTCAGTCCCCCTCCCAGTCCCCCTCCCAGCCCCCCTCAGGGGCCCCGCCCGCCCCGTCCAGGGGCCCGGCCGTTGCCGGACTCCCATCCCCCCGACCCACCCCCCCCCCCCCCCCCCCCCCGCCCCTCCGCCCCTCCGTCCCCCCGACCCCCCGACCCCCCCCCCGCCCCTCCACCCCTCCGTCCCCCCGACCCTCCGACCCCCCTCTGGGGTCCCCCCCCCGGTGCGCGACGTCGCACCTCCCCGGTCGGATCCACTCCCCGCTCCCCTCAGGGGCCTCCCAGGGTCCGACCCGGAGCACGGCTCCCCCCCGACCCCACCCCCCCGGACGGGCCCGCTTGCCTCCTTATGTGGCGAGCGGATGGCATTCCATTTAGGAATGTCAACCCGTTCCAGGTCCGGCGCTGGCTGGTCGCCATCTGTGGCGACGTAGCCAGCGCCAAACCCATTCGATCGGGAGCACTCCTGATCGAGACACTGACGTCCCAACAGAACGTCAGTGTCATGGGACGGACCACCTTCATCGGAGTGAGGGTCGCCGTGGAGGCCCCGGCGCACCTCAACTCCGTGGAGGGTCTGGCATGGTGCCCAGACGTGGCCGAGCTCTCGGAGGACGATCTCCTCCGGGAACTCGCACACCAAGGGGTGTGCGAGGTGACTCGCCTGTCGCCATCGAAGCGGCGACCCGATCAGCCCAACCCGCTGATTCGGCTCCGCTTCCGATGCAAGGAGCTGCCGACCCACATCCACTGTGGGTACGTGGCTGCCCCCGTCAGGGAGTGGATCCCGCCCCCCCCCCCCCCCGGCAGTGTCAGCAGTGCTGGCACTACGGCCACCTCAAGTGGACCTGCCGGGTGCGCACCGCCACCTGTGGTCGGTGCGCTGGCGAGCACGGCACCGAAGGGTGCACGCGCGCAGCACGCTGCGCCTCGTGCGACCAGGCCCACCCAGCCTGGGACCGCCGGTGTTTGGCCTGGGGTCTCGCTCGCGAGACAGAGCGCTTGAAGCGCGGCGACAGTCGGCGCCCACCGGACGCCCCGCCCTCCACCTCTCTCAGCCCAGGTCTCGCCCCCGGCGCTTGGCCGCCCCTCCCACCTCCCGGAACCTCCCCCCCACCCCACCGGCCTCCCGCCAGACCCCCCAACCGACAGACCCCCCGACCACCACCCCAGCTCCCCGAGGCATCTCTGTCGGACCTCGAAGGCGCCGTTGCCGCTGATCCACCGGCACCGCGCTCCCCAGCCCAACCAGCCGAGTCGAACACCGACTCAGGCCCCGCCTCCCCGGCCTCCCCAGCACCAGCGGAGAGCCGATTCTCGGAGGACCTCCCCTCGGACGACTCTCTCATGAGAGCCGTCTCCCGGAAAGTCGCCCGCAACCCCGCCCAGTCCCCGCCCTCCCGCCCCAGCTCCCCGCCCGCCCGCCCCAGCTCCCCGCCCGCCCGCCTCTCCCCGCCATCCCTCCCCTCCCCCCACCCTCCTTCCCAGCTCCCTCGTAGCCCCTCCCCCCAGCC
>JAXIVJ010003124.1:0-7500 GCA_036785665.1 Chirona hameri
TCGGTCTGTCTGTCGGTCTGTCTGTCGGTCTGTCTGTCGGTCTGTCTGTCTGTCGGTCTGTCTGTCGGTCTGTCTGTCGTCTTCTGTCGTCTGTATGTCGATCTGTCTGTCGGTCTGTCTGTCTGTCTGCGGTCTGTCGGTCGGTCTGTCGATCTGTCGGTCTGTCTGTCGGTCTGTCTGTCGGTCTGTCTGTCGGTCTGTCTGTCGGTCTGTCTGTCGGTCTGTCTGTCGGTCTGTCTGTCTGTCGGTCTGTATGTCGGTCTGTCTGTCGGTATGGTCTGTCGGTCTGTCTGTCGGTCTGTCTGTCGGTCTGTCTGTCGGTCTGTCTGTCGGTCTGTCTGTCGTCTGTCTGTCGGTCGTCGGTCTGTCGGTCTGTCGGTCTGTCGGTCTGTCCGGTCTGTCGGTCTGTCGGTCTGTCGGTCTGTCGGTCTGTCGGTCTGTCGGTCTGTCGGTCTGTCGGTCTGTCGGTCGGTCGGTCGGTCGGTCGGTCGGTCTGTCGGTCGGTCTGTCGGTCGGTCTGTCGGTCGGTCTATCGGTCGGTCTGTCGGTCTGTCGTCTGTCGGTCGGTCTGTCTGTCGGTCTGTCGGTCGTCTGTCGGTCTGTCGGTCTGTCGGTCTGTCGGTCTGTCGGTCTGTCGGTCTGTCGGTCTGTCGGTCGGTCTGTCGGTCGGTCGGTCTGTCGGTCGGTCTGTCGGTCGGTCGGTCGGGTCTGTCGGTCGGTCTGTCGGTCGGTCTGTCGGTCGGTCTGTCGGTCGGTCTGTCGGTCGGTATGTCCGGTCGGTCTGTCGGTCGGTCTGTCGTCGGTCTGTATGTCGGTCGGTCTGTCGGTCGGTCTGTCGGTCGGTCTGTCGGTCGGTCTGTCGGTCGGTCTGTCGGTCGGTCTGTCGGTCGGTCTGTCGGTCGGTCTGTCGGTCGGTCTGTCGGTCGGTCTGTCGGTCGGTCTGTCGGTCGGTCTGTCGGTCGGTCTGTCGGTCGGTCTGTCGGTCGGTCTGTCGGTCGGTCTGTCGGTCGGTCTCTCGGTCGGTCTGTCGTCTGTCGGTCTGTCGGTCGGTCTGTCGGTCGGTCTGTCGGTCGGTCTGTCGGTCTGTCGGTCTGTCGGTCTGTCGGTCTGTCGGTCTGTCGGTCTGTCGGTCTGTCGGTCGTCTGTCGGTCGGTCGGTCTGTCGGTCGGTCTGTCGGTCGGTCGGTCGGTCTGTCGGTCGGTCGGTCTGTCGGTCTGTCGGTCTGTCGGTCTGTCTCTCGGTCTGTCGGTCTGTCGGTCTGTCGGTCTGTCGTGTATGTCGGTCTGTCGGTCTGTCGGTCGGTCCTGTCGGTTGGTCGGTCGGTCTGTCGGTCGGTCTGTCGGTCGGTCTGTCGGTCGTCTGTCGGTCGGTCTGTCGGTCGGTCTGTCGGTCTGTCGGTCTGTCGGTCTGTCGGTCTGCAGTCTGTCGGTCTGTCGGTCTGTCGTCTGTCGGTCTGTCGGTCTGTCGGGTCTGTCGGTCTGTCGGTCTGTCGGTCTGTCGGTCTGTCGGTCTGTCGGTCGGTCGGTCGGTCGGTCGGTCGGTCTGTCGGTCGGTCTGTCGGTCGGTCTGTCGGTCGGTCTATCGGTCGGTCTGTCGGTCTGTCGGTCTGTCGGTCGGTCTGTCGGTCGGTCTGTCGGTCGGTCTGTCGGTCGTCGGTCTGTCGGTCTGTCGGTCTGTCGGTCTGTCGGTCTGTCGGTCCTGTCGGTCGGTCTGTCGGTCGGTCCGTCTGTCGGTCGGTCTGTCGGTGTCGGTCGGTCGGTCTGTCGGTCGGTCTGTCGGTCGGTCTGTCGGTCGGTCTGTCGGTCGGTCTGTCGGTCGGTATGTCGGTCGGTCTGTCGGTCGGTCTGTCGGTCGGTCTGTATGTCGGTCGGTCTGTCGGTCGGTCTGTCGTCGGTCTGTCCGGTCGGTCTGTCGGTCGGTCTGTCGGTCGGTCTGTCGGTCGGTCTGTCGTCGGTCTGTCGGTCGTCTGTGGGTCGGTCTGTCGGTCGGTATGTCGGTCGGTCTGTCGGTCGGTCTGTCGGTCGGTCTGTCGGTCGGTCTGTCGGTCGGTCTGTCGGTCGGTCTGTCGGTCGGTCTGTCGGTCGGTCTGTTCGGTCGGTCTGTCGGTCGGTCTGTCGGTCGGTCTGTCGGTCGGTCTGTCGGTCGTTGTCGGTCGGTCTGTCGGTCGGTCTGTCGGTCGTCTGTCGGTCGGTTCTGGGTCGGTCGGGCGGTATGTCGGTCGGTCTGTCGGTCGGTCTGTCGGTCGGTCTGTCGGTCGGTCTGTCGGTCGGTCTGTCGGTCGGTCTGTCCGGTCGGTCCTGTCGGTCGGTATGTCGGTCGGTCTGTCGGTCGGTCTGTCGGTCGGTCTGTCGGTCGGTCTGTCGGTCGGCCTGTCGGTCGGTCTGTCGGTCGGTCTGTCGGTCGGTCTGTCGGTTGGTCTGTCGGTCGGTCTGTCGGTCGGTCTGTCGGTCGGTATGTCGGTCGGTCTGTCGGTCTGTCCTGTCGGTCGGTCTGTCGGTCGGTCTGTCGGTCGGTCTGTCGGTCGGTCTGTCGGTCGGTTGGTCTGTCGTCGGTCTGTCTGTCGGTCTGTCTGTCGGTCGTTATGTCCGGTCGGTCTGTCGGTCGTTCTGTCTGTCGGTCTGTCTGTCGGTCTGTCTGTCGGCTGTCTGTCGGTCTGTCTGTCGGTCTGTCTGTCGGTCTGTCTGTCGGTCTGTCTGTCGGTCTGTCTGTCGGTCTGTATGTCGGTCTGTCTGTCGGTCTGTCTGTCGGTCTGTCTGTCGGGTCTGTCTGTCGGTCTGTCTGTCGGTCTGTCTGTCTGTCTGTCGGTCGGTCTGTCTGTCGGTATGTCTGTCGGTCTGTCTGTCGGTCTGTCTGTCGGTCTGTCTGTCGGTCTGTCTGTCGGTCTGTCTGTCGGTCTGTCTGTCGGTCTGTCTGTCGGTCTGTCTGTCGGTCTGTCTGTCGGTCTGTCTGTCGGTCTGTCTGTCTGTCGGTCTGTATGTCGGTCTGTCTGTCGGTATGTCTGGCGGTCTGTCTGTCGGTCTGTCTGTCGGTCTGTCTGTCGGTCTGTCTGTCGGTATGTCTGTCGGTCCTGTCTGTCGGTCTGTCTGTCGGTCTGTCTGTCGGTCTGTCTGTCGGTCTGTCTGTCGGTCTGTCTGTCGGTCTGTCTGTCGGTCTGTCTGTCGGTATGTCTGGTCTGTCTGTCGGTCTGTCTGTCGTCTGTCTGTCGGTCTGTCTGTCGGTCTGTCTTGTCGGTCTGTCTGTCGGTCTGTCTGTCGGTCTGTCTGTCGGTCTGCGCTGCGTCTGGCGGTCTGGCGGTCTGGCGTCTGGCGGTCTGGCGGTCTGGCGGTCTGGCGGTCTGGCGGTCTGGCGGTCTGGCGGTCTGGCGGTCTGGCGGTCTGGCGGTCTGGCGGTCTGGCGGTCCTGTCGGTCTGTCGGTCTGTCGGTCTGTCGTCTGTCGGTCTG
Source organism: Chirona hameri (assembly GCA_036785665.1). Taxonomy (NCBI): domain Eukaryota; kingdom Metazoa; phylum Arthropoda; class Thecostraca; order Balanomorpha; family Balanidae; genus Chirona; species Chirona hameri. Next base: position 3,442 of record JAXIVJ010003124.1, read on the forward strand.
TCGGTCTGTCGGTCTGTCGGTCTGTCGGTCTGTCGGTCTGTCGGTCTGTCGGTCTGTCGGTCTGTCGGTCTGTCGGTCTGTCGTCTGTCGGTCTGTCGGTCTGTCGGTCTGTCGGTCTGTCGGTCTGTCGGGTCTCGTCGGTCCGTCGGTCTGTCGGTCTGTCGGTGTCGGTCTGTCGTCTGCGGTCTGTCGGTCTGTCGGTCTGTCGGTCTGTCGGTCTGTCGGTCTGTCGGTCTGGCGGTTGGCGGTCTGTCCGGTCTGTCGGTCGGTCTGTCTGTCGGTCTGTCGGTATGTCGGTCTGTCTGTCGGTCTGTCTGTCGGTCTGTCTGTCGGTCTGTCTGTCGGTCTGTCTGTCGGTCTGTCTGTCGGTCTGTCTGTCGGTCTGTCTGTCGGTCTGTCTGGACTGTCCGGTCTGTCTGTCGGTCTGTCTGTCGGTCTGTCTGTCTGTCTGTATGTCGTCTGTCTGTCGGTCTGTCTGTCGGTCTGTCGGTCGGTCTTTCGGTCGGTATGTCGGTCGGTCTGTCGGTCGGTCTGTCGGTCGGTCTGTCGGTCGGTCTGTATGTCTGTCTGTCCTGTCTGTCTGTCTGTCTGTCGGTCTGTCGGTCTGTCGGTATGTCGGTCTGTCGGTCTGTCGGTCGGTCTGTCTGTCGGTCTGTCTGTCGGTCTGTCGTCTGTCGGTCTGGCGGTCTGGCGGTCTGGCGTCTGGCGGTCTGGCGGTCTGGTCTGTCGGTCTTGTCGTCTGTCGGTCTGGCGGTCCTGGCGGTCTGGCGGTCTGGCGGTCTGGCGGTCTGGCGGTCTGGCGGTCTGGCGGTCTGGCGGTCTGGCGGTCTGGCGGTCTGGCGGTCTGGCGGTCTGGCGGTCTGGCGGTCTGGCGGTCTGGCGGTCTGGCGGTCTGGCGGTCTGGCGGTCTGGCGGTCTGGCGGTCTGGCGGTCTGGCGGTCTGGCGGTCTGGCGGTCTGGCGGTCTGGCGGTCTGGCGGTCTGGCGGTCTGGCGGTCTGGCGGGTCCTGGCGGTCTGGCGGTCTGGCGGTCTGCGGTCTGGCGCTGCGTCTGGCGGTCTGGCGGTCTGGCGGTCTTGGCGGTCTGGCGGTCTGGCGGTCTGGCGGTCTGTCGGTCTGTCGGTCTGTCGGTCTGTCGGTCTGTCGGTCTGTCGGTCTGTCGGTCTGTCGGTCTGTCGGTCTGTCGGTCTGTCGGTCTGTCGGTCTGTCCGTCTGTCGGTCTGTCGGTCTGTCGTCTGTCGGTCTGTCGGTCTGTCGGTCTGTCGGTCTGTCGTCTGTCGGTCTGTCGGTCTGTCGGTCGGTCGGTCGGTCGGTCTGTCGGTCGTCTGTCGGTCGGTCTGTCGGTCGGTCTGTCGGTCGGTCTGTCGGTCGGTCTGTCGGTCGGTCTGTCGGTCGGTCTGTCGGTCGGTCTGTCGGTCGGTCTGTCGGTCGGTCTGTCGGTCGGTCTGTCGGTCGGTCTTGTCGGTCGGTCTGTCGGTCGGTCTATCGGTCGGTCTGTCGGTCTGTCGGTCTGTCGGTCTGTCGGTCTGTCGGTCGGTCTGTCGGTCGGTCTGTCGGTCGGTCTGTCGGTCTGTCGGTCTGTCGGTCTGTCGGTCTGTCGGTCTGTCGGTCTGTCGAGGTCTGTCGGTCTGTCGTCTGTCGTCGGTCTGTCGGTCGGGTCGGTCTGTCGGTCGGTCTGTCGGTCGGTCGGTCGGGTCTGTCGGGTCGGTCTGTCGGTTGGTCTGTCGGTCGGTCTGTCGGTCGGTCTGTCGGTCGGTATGTCGGTCGGTCTGTCGGTCGGTCTGTCGGTCGGTCTGTCGGTCGGTCTGTCGTCGGTCTGTCGGTCGGTCTGTCGGTCGGTTGTCTGTCGGTCGGTCTGTCTGTCGGTCTGTCTGTCGGTCGGTATGTCGGTCGGTCTGTCGGTCGTTCTGTCTGTCGGTCTGTCTGTCGGTCTGGTCTGTCGGTCTGTCTGTCGGTCTGTCTGTCGGTCTGTCTGTCGGTCTGTCTGTCGGTCTGTCTGTCGGTCTGTCTGTCGGTCTGTCTGTCGGTCTGTATGTCGGTCTGTCTGTCGGTCTGTCTGTCGGTCTGTCTGTCGGTCTGTCTGTCGGTCTGTCTGTCGGTCTGTCTGTCTGTCGGTCTGTCTGTCTGTCTGTCTGTCTGTCTGTCGGTCCTGTCTGTCGGTCTGTCTGTCTGTCGGTCGGTCGGTCTGTCTGTCGGTCTGTCTGTCGGTCTGTCTGTCGGTCTGTCTGTCGGTCTGTCTGTCGGTCTGTCTGTCGGTCTGTCTGTCGGTCTGTCTGTCGGTCTGTCTGTCGGTCTGTATGTCGATCTGTCTGTCGGTCTGTCTGTCTGTCTGTCGGTCTGTCGGTCGGTCTGTCGATCTGTCGGTCTGTCTGTCGGTCTGTCTGTCGGTCTGTCTGTCGGTCTGTCTGTCGGTCTGTCTGTCTGTCTGTCTGTCGGTCTGTCTGTCTGTCGGTCTGTATGTCGGTCTGTCTGTCGGTATGTCTGTCGGTCTGTCTGTCGGTCTGTCTGTCGGTCTGTCTGTCGGTCTGTCTGTCGGTATGTCTGTCGGTCTGTCTGTCGGTCTGTCTGTCGGTCTGTCTGTCGGTCTGTCTGTCGGTCTGTCTGTCGGTCTGTCTGTCGGTCTGTCTGTCGTATGTCTGTCTGTCTGTCGGTCTGTCTGTCGGTCTGTCTGTCGGTCTGTCTGTCGGTCTGTCTGTCGGTCTGTCTGTCGGTCTGTCTGTCGGTCTGTCTGTCTGTCTGTCTGTCGGTCTGTCTGTCGGTCTGTCTGTCTGTCGGTCTGTCTGTCGGTCTGTCTGTCGGTCGGTATGTCTGTCTGTCTGTCTGTCTGTCTGTCTGTCTGTCTGTCGGTCTGTCGGTCTGTCGGTATGTCGGTCTGTCGGTCTGTCGGTCGGTCTGTCTGTCGGTCTGTCTGTCGGTCTGGCGGTCTGGCGGTCTGGCGGTCTGGCGTCTGGCGGTCTGGCGGTCTGGCGGTCTGCGGTCTGGCGGTCTGGCGGTCTGGCGGTCTGGCGGTCTGGCGGTCTGGCGGTCTGGCGGTCTGGCGGTCTGGCGGTCTGTCGGTCTGTCGGTCTGTCGGTCTGTCGGTCTGTCGGTCTGTCGGTCTGTCGGTCTGTCGGTCTGTCGGTCTGTCGGTCTGTCGGTCTGTCGGTCTGTCGGTCTGTCGGTCTGTCGGTCTGTCGGTCTGGCGGTCTGTCGGTCTGTCGGTCGGTCTGTCTGTCGGTCTGTCGGTATGTCGGTCTGTCTGTCGGTCTGTCTGTCGGTCTGTCTGTCGGTCTGTCTGTCGGTCTGTCTGTCGGTCTGTCTGTCGGTCTGTCTGTCGGTCTGTCTGACTGTCGGTCTGTCTGTCGGTCTGTCTGTCGGTCTGTATGTCGGTCTGTCTGTCGGTCTGTCTGTCGGTCTGTCTGTCTTTCGGTCTGTCTGTCTGTCTGTCTGTCGGTCGGTCTGTCGGTCGGTCTGTCGGTCGGTCTGTCGGTCGGTATGTCGGTCGGTCTGTCGGTCTGTCGGTCTGTCGGTCGGTCTGTCGGTCGGTCTGTCGGTCGGTCTGTCGGTCGGTCTGTCTGTCGGTCGGTCTGTCGGTCGGTCTGTCGGTCTGTCGGTCTGTCGGTCTGTCTCTCGGTCTGTCGGTCTGTCGGTCTGTCGGTCTGTCGGTATGTCGGTCTGTCGGTCTGTCGGTCGGTCTGTCGGTTGGTCGGTCGGTCTGTCGGTCGGTCTGTCGGTCGGTCTGTCGGTCGGTCTGTCCGTCGGTCTGTCGGTCGGTCTGTCGGTCGGTCTGTCGGTCGGTCTGTCGGTCGGTCTTTCGGTCGGTATGTCGGTCGGTCTGTCGGTCGGTCTGTCGGTCGGTCTGTCGGTCGGTCTGTCTGTCGGTCGGTCTGTCGTTCGGTCTGTCGGTCGGTCTGTCGGTCGGTCTGTCGGTCGGTCTGTCGGTCGGTCTGTCGGTCGGTCTGTCGGTCGGTCTGTCGGTCGGTCTGTCGGTCGGTCTGTCGGTCGGTCTGTCGGTCGGTCTGTCGGTCGGTCTGTCGGTCGGTATGTTGGTCGGTCTGTCGGTCGGTCTGTCGGTCGGTCTG
>JAXIVJ010003124.1:80000-82500 GCA_036785665.1 Chirona hameri
CTGGCGGTCTGGCGGTCTGGCGGTCTGTCGGTCTGTCGGTCTGTCGGTCTGTCGGTCTGTCGGTCTGTCGGTCTGTCGGTCTGTCGGTCTGTCGGTCTGTCGGTCTGTCGGTCTGTCGGTCTGTCGGTCTGTCGGTCTGTCGGTCTGTCGGTCTGTCGGTCTGTCGGTCTGTCGGTCTGTCGGTCTGTCGGTCTGTCGGTCTGTCGGTCTGTCGGTCTGTCGGTCTGTCGGTCTGTCGGTCTGTCGGTCTGTCGGTCTGTCGGTCTGTCGGTCGGTCTGTCTGTCGGTCTGTCGGTATGTCGGTCTGTCTGTCGGTCTGTCTGTCGGTCTGTCTGTCGGTCTGTCTGTCGGTCTGTCTGTCGGTCTGTCTGTCGGTCTGTCTGACTGTCGGTCTGTCTGTCGGTCTGTCTGTCGGTCTGTCTGTCTGTCTGTATGTCGGTCTGTCTGTCGGTCTGTCTGTCGGTCTGTCGGTCGGTCTTTCGGTCGGTATGTCGGTCGGTCTGTCGGTCGGTCTGTCGGTCGGTCTGTCGGTCGGTCTGTATGTCTGTCTGTCTGTCTGTCTGTCTGTCTGTCGGTCTGTCGGTCTGTCGGTATGTCGGTCTGTCGGTCTGTCGGTCGGTCTGTCTGTCGGTCTGTCTGTCGGTCTGTCGGTCTGTCGGTCTGGCGGTCTGGCGGTCTGGCGGTCTGGCGGTCTGGCGGTCTGTCTGTCGGTCTGTCGGTCTGGCGGTCTGGCGGTCTGGCGGTCTGGCGGTCTGGCGGTCTGGCGGTCTGGCGGTCTGGCGGTCTGGCGGTCTGGCGGTCTGGCGGTCTGGCGGTCTGGCGGTCTGGCGGTCTGGCGGTCTGGCGGTCTGGCGGTCTGGCGGTCTGGCGGTCTGGCGGTCTGGCGGTCTGGCGGTCTGGCGGTCTGGCGGTCTGGCGGTCTGGCGGTCTGGCGGTCTGGCGGTCTGGCGGTCTGGCGGTCTGGCGGTCTGGCGGTCTGGCGGTCTGGCGGTCTGGCGGTCTGGCGGTCTGTCGGTCTGTCGGTCTGTCGGTCTGTCGGTCTGTCGGTCTGTCGGTCTGTCGGTCTGTCGGTCTGTCGGTCTGTCGGTCTGTCGGTCTGTCGGTCTGTCGGTCTGTCGGTCTGTCGGTCTGTCGGTCGGTCGGTCGGTCGGTCTGTCGGTCTGTCGGTCGGTCTGTCGGTCGGTCTGTCGGTCGGTCTGTCGGTCGGTCTGTCGGTCGGTCTGTCGGTCGGTCTGTCGGTCGGTCTGTCGGTCGGTCTGTCGGTCGGTCTGTCGGTCGGTCTGTCGGTCGGTCTGTCGGTCGGTCTGTCGGTCGGTCTGTCGGTCGGTCTATCGGTCGGTCTGTCGGTCTGTCGGTCTGTCGGTCGGTCTGTCGGTCGGTCTGTCGGTCGGTCTGTCGGTCTGTCGGTCTGTCGGTCTGTCGGTCTGTCGGTCTGTCGGTCTGTCGGTCTGTCGGTCTGTCGGTCGGTCTGTCGGTCTGTCGGTCTGTCGGTCGGTCTGTCGGTCGGTCGGTCGGTCTGTCGGTCGGTCTGTCGGTTGGTCTGTCGGTCGGTCTGTCGGTCGGTCTGTCGGTCGGTATGTCGGTCGGTCTGTCGGTCGGTCTGTCGGTCGGTCTGTCGGTCGGTCTGTCGGTCGGTCTGTCGGTCGGTCTGTCGGTCGGTTGGTCTGTCGGTCGGTCTGTCTGTCGGTCTGTCTGTCGGTCGGTATGTCGGTCGGTCTGTCGGTCGTTCTGTCTGTCGGTCTGTCTGTCGGTCTGTCTGTCGGTCTGTCTGTCGGTCTGTCTGTCGGTCTGTCTGTCGGTCTGTCTGTCGGTCTGTCTGTCGGTCTGTCTGTCGGTCTGTCTGTCGGTCTGTATGTCGGTCTGTCTGTCGGTCTGTCTGTCGGTCTGTCTGTCGGTCTGTCTGTCGGTCTGTCTGTCGGTCTGTCTGTCGGTCTGTCTGTCTGTCTGTCTGTCTGTCTGTCGGTCTGTCTGTCGGTCTGTCTGTCTGTCGGTCGGTCGGTCTGTCTGTCGGTCTGTCTGTCGGTCTGTCTGTCGGTATGTCTGTCGGTCTGTCTGTCGGTCTGTCTGTCGGTCTGTCTGTCGGTCTGTCTGTCGGTCTGTCTGTCGGTCTGTATGTCGATCTGTCTGTCGGTCTGTCTGTCTGTCTGTCGGTCTGTCGGTCGGTCTGTCGATCTGTCGGTCTGTCTGTCGGTCTGTCTGTCGGTCTGTCTGTCGGTCTGTCTGTCGGTCTGTCTGTCGGTCTGTCTGTCGGTCTGTCTGTCTGTCGGTCTGTATGTCGGTCTGTCTGTCGGTATGTCTGTCGGTCTGTCTGTCGGTCTGTCTGTCGGTCTGTCTGTCGGTCTGTCTGTCGGTATGTCTGTCGGTCTGTCTGTCGGTCTGTCTGTCGGTCTGTCTGTCGGTCTGTCTGTCGGTCTGTCTGTCGGTCTGTCTGTCGGTCTGTCTGTCGGTCTGTCTGTCGGTCTGTCTGTCGGTCTGTCTGTCGGTATGTCTGTCTGTCTGT
>JAXIVJ010003125.1:7500-10000 GCA_036785665.1 Chirona hameri
AAACATATAATTTTATGTTTTGGATGTCCACCCTGCTTTATCACTCCCTGGACAGCAAATGGAGCGGTATTCTTCACTGAAACATACGCCATTGAAAAGTCCGGACAATTTTATCCCATATCCACCCATAACACGCGTACTTTAGTCCAATTCTTGCTGATAAACAGGGTTTCCCTGAACCATTGCAAGGTCCAATTTCATCGCGAAACATATTCTTCTCGGTCATTTCTGGCTGTAGCGATCAGCAAAACTGAAGAGAACGCGTGCTATATTGGCAGCAATAGATCCTCCATTTTAAAGGGCAACATCTTTGTATTTTGTTTGCAGTTAGTTTTTATTTACTTTTTAGCCTCCGTCTGGCTCATGCAGTGCAATGCACTAGTACCTCATGTGTTATACTTCCTCCTAATCATATGCATCGTGGATTGTTTAGGCGAATGAAGCCTGCAGGACTGGACCAATGTGTCCGAGCCCCGGTGGTAACGTTCGGCAGAGTATCCCATTACCATTACAGTCAGGTAGCTAGGTCATGGTCCCGGTGGTAACGTTCGGCAGAGTATCCCATTACCATTACAGTCAGGTAGCTAGGTCATGGTCCCGGTGGTAACGTTCGGCAGAGTATCCCATTACCATTACAGTCCGGCAGCTAGGTCATGGTCCCGGTGGTAACGTTCGGCAGAGTATCCCATTACCATTACAGTCCGGCAGCTAGGTCATGGTCCCGGTGGTAACGTTCGGCAGAGTATCCCATTACCATTACAGTCCGGTAGCGGGGGCGGTATCCGGGTGGCGGGTCAACGGCCGTTCAGCTGCTCACCTTGCATGTCCTTGGGCTCTGTGCACGTGGGCTTACTGAACACGTCGCCCGGGCGGAATCGCAGCTCCAAACGCCGGTTACTCGGGTCCTCGAGCACCTGCGGAAACAAACAGAGCGGCGAGCAATGAAGGTTACCGGCAACTACTCGGCAGACCACTGGCTGGGTCTGTGTCTACTCACACAACTCACACAAGTTGTGTCCAACTACTCTCTCTGGCTGCTCATGCACTACTCGGCAGACCACTGGCTGGGTCTGTGTCTACTCACACAACTCACACAAGTTGTGTCCAACTACTCTCTCTGGCTGCTCATGCACTACTCGGCAGACCACTGGCTGGGTCTGTGTCTACTCACACAACTCACACAAGTTGTGTCCAACTACTCTCTCTGGCTGCTCATGCACTACTCGGCAGACCACTGGCTGGGTCTGTGTCTACTCACACAACTCACACAAGTTGTGTCCAACTACTCTCTCTGGCTGCTCATGCTTTTGTATTTATTCAGTGGCAACGAGCAACAGGCATTCGCCCAATTACGACCAAGTCAAGTAGTTGCAACATGCGATTGTACGAAGTCATTCCCCCTGTCGCCTTCTCCCGGGTGGACACCCCGCCGCATGTATGGCCACGTGCAGACACAGTTGATAAGAAAGCGAGGCAAATATGCTTCAAGAAGGCATAACTAATAACTAAACTAATAAACAAAGGTTCATGAAACAGTTAACCCGCCATTGACTGGGGGGGGGGGGGGGGAGATAACGTCCCCCCTCTTCGAACTTTCGCAATAGCGCTATCAACGTGAAACTTTGGGTACCTACATACCTTCCCTTTACCTGCATTTTACGTCTTCTGTGCAAAAATGAAGCAATTTCGTTTTTTTATCTCTCAAGATGTAGGCTAATCATATAGCGAATTTAGTGACGCCATTACACACGAGTTTGATGACAAAATCAGCTAAATGTTAACAGATCGTATAAAGTCCCGCGCCGTGCCGGGGGGGGGGGGGGAATACCCCCCCCCCCCCCCCCCCCCCCCCCCCCTGAGGTTGAGTCCTCGGTTGAGTCCTCGGTTGAGAAGCTAAGTTAAGAAAAGCTAATTTTATGCCTATATTCCTGGTAGGTTAATAGCTAAGAACGAAAAATGTTCTTCCTTTTGGAAATTCGTCTACATGACCAAGGCCATCGGTCAGGAAAAAAACGTAAGCCGCAATAAAGCCGCATCGTACGAAATTAAGCGATCATTTCGTCAGGAAGAAAGCCGCATGTCCGGATTTCATTCATTATCTTGTCAGGAAGAAAGCCGTATGTAATGGTTTTATTCATTTTCATTCTGTCAAGAGGAAAGTAATATCTTAAGAACTGCAATGCTTCCAAGGAATGAGTATTGAGTACTATATCGACCTCAAAACCACTCGTGCGTTACCAGTATATTTCGGCTGTTATCCCGCGCGGCGCTGGAGTCTCAATCCGAACGCCCGGTGCTGGGGGGGTTAATGTTGCCCCCCCCCCCGTATCTTCCGAACCAATAACCGCAGCGAGACGTGCAAGGCGGCGATGGAAAGCTCTCAGTGAGAAGAATCTAACGCATACCCGAAATTCTTAAAATAAGGTCACATGTCAGGTCACGGTCAGGTCAAGTGTCAAAATGTAAGTATTTGGGTTTTTGGGCTATACTTCCCATCCAA